>CM077078.1:7371104-7529175 GCA_039513925.1 Platanthera zijinensis | reverse complement strand
GCGTCAAGTAACGAATTTTCTACTTGGGCAGGTGAAGCCCTTATTTTTCATATTTGCATGGGAAGCACCTCTCCTCCAACGGTTGGGGAAGAAGCTCTCCGACGGATCGACGTGTGCGTCCCCGTAATTATTGCATTAGCACCCGAAGCGTGAGTACGGGTTTAGGCATGCTGTGTGAAGCCATCCGGACGTGAGAGCCGTTTGGGATTTTGAGATTGGGGGGAGGTTCCCGAGAAGAATCCGTGGAAGTTGTATTTTATTCATTCGCAGGGATGCGCACCGTAGCCCAATAAAAGGGCGCGCGCATTATGTTTGGCCCGCTTAGGTTAGCCGACCGATGTCTAGTTGGCCGCTGCCCGTCGGGACGTTGGCGTACAGGTGCTGCAGTACCAAGCGGGGAATAGCGGCTTAAGCCCAAGCTCGTGCCGGCCCTCGAAGGCCTAGTTTGTTTATATTGCCGGCCTGCGTGCCGATGTATGGAATTCATATTCCTGTATTTATTTAAATGTCTGTGATGCCCTGTGAATTCTTTTTATCTTTTTCATCTTAGGCGGCGTATGTTCGCGAACCGCTCGCCCCGTGGGAGCCCCGAGGTTTAGTTGCCGGAAGCCCCTAATGGCCTGTTGATAGCCTTTCAGAACAACGTAGTTACGTTGTTAGCGGCCCAATTGGGGCTGCGTGGAGTAGGGCTGCTAGGCGGTATAACGCCATTAAAAAGGCGGGCGGGGAACAGTTTATATAGACCCAGGGAGACGCCTCTAGTTCAGGAATGGATCTTGAGATCCTCCTTAGATGTTCCGGCCGGCCAAGAGAGCCCGCCGAAGGTGACTTAGCTCAGCCCCTGGTGTGGGAGGGGAAGAGTTCGATAGTCTTCCGGGTATGCGGTGGGACCTCCACGTTGAGGCTTTGGGTCTGTCCCTAGGGTTCCTAGCCTTGAGCCTAGATTGTTCACTTGAGTGTAGTAGGTGTGCGGCCACCCCTTCCCCAAGGGTCGAACTCCACAGAGACCGATTTTTCGGTTTCAACATTTTGGTGCGGTGAGCGTGGAGAGTGGCCAGCACGGAAAATCTCAGGTGGATGTCATGGCTTTAGAAGTGGAACCAAGTGACGACCAGGGTCATGCGCGGATATTTTATTTGTAAGGTCCTCATACTCGGAGTTGTCCCCTCCCATAGTTGTTGTTGGAATCCCATAGTGTTTGGAGTAGGATTTGCACCAGCTTGAAGCGCTTCTACCTGTGAAAATGTGCGTATCCTCACTTATCGCATCAGCGAGAAACCTGGAGGTTATTATCTTTAAGGTCAAGTAAGAGAGCGGCTGAGAGGTATTTGGAGCCGGGGTGACCCAAAAGGGTTCCATCCCTAGCGGTAATATGTCTTCTCTTCCTTATGATCCAGTAGCGGTAAAGTTTTCCCTTTATTGCCAATTCGCCTCGAGCTTCTGAGGGCTTCAAGGGTTAACCTCGTGATCGACTCCGGAAGCGAAACGTCCAACCCGTTCCTTTTAAATAGCCTAGTTCGGACGATGGGACGGTGCCGCGGGACTTTAAGCGCTATTATAATACCGAGCCTCTGCACTGACGGTCGAGATCAGCCCCCCCTTAGCACGTCGGCCTATGCCCTCCCGATCGCACCCTCTCCTCCAAATAGAGGAATTATCAGGAACGAGCCCAGACGCTAACCTCCCAGATTTGATAAAGGGCCGATCTCTCCAAGCAATCACAAGTGAAGGCCTTTGTTATTGAGAGAGCAGGATAACATGTAAAGGGGCAGGTTTTGGCCCAAAGGAAGATGTTTGCCTCGAATGCCGTCCTAGAGACCCTCGCATGAACGTTACCCGTCGCCCATGCACTAGCTCTCATCATCGAGTGACATGGCGAAAAGCGATCTTTGTCATTAGATCAGGATACGAGCCGTCGACCTGTTCCTCATAAATAGCCCAGTTCGGATGATGGGACGATGCCTCAGGACTTTAAGCGTTCTTGTAAGACGAGCCTCTGCACTGACGGCCGAGATCAGCTCCCCCCTTGCACGTCGGCCTATGTCCCAACGATTGCATCTCTCTTCCGATTGGAGGAATTATTAGGAACAGGCTCGGACGCCAGCTTCCCGATTTGACGACTTCCAGATCGTCTCTCTTGTGAAAAGAATGCGTCCTCCATTTGTAAAAGCATCGGTGCAATTAACTCTCCAACACCCCTTAAGTAAGCAGGATGTCTCCACCCGAGCAAGACCAAGTCCTCGAGTAGTAGTGCATTTCCCTATCACCAAAAATCAGCTGAGTACGAGGCGGTTATGGCGAGATTGTGCCTGGCTAGAGAACTTGGGGTACATGATGTGGAGGTTCTTACCGACTCCTTGGTGGTGTCCTCCCAGATTAACGTGGAGTTCGAAGTGAGGGAGCCTACCCTCCAGTTATACTCGACAAATGTTCAAGTCTTCTCGCTCTGCGGTTAGGTCTCGATTCTCCCGCTGTCAGGCTCCCACCAAGCTGTCAGGGCAGGGGTCTCGATGGACGTCGTTATGACCCTGGGGCTGAGCCCGGAGGATGTTCAACACCCGTTCCCAGGCTTTCACCTAGCTGGCTGAACCGACGGTGTCACCCGGGAGCCCGGACGATTCTATGTGGACATCGTTATGAAATTTGGAGTGACAATGCTCCCGTCGCAATCTATGTGGACGATCGAAGTATTCGTTTAACGGACCCCGAGCAGATCCCGCTGCCAGGCTCTCACCTAGCCGGCAGGGCTGGATGTCACTCGGGGGATAGAGATATTTTTAAATTTGGAGAGAATTTGGGTATTTTGCAGGACCGAGTGATGCTCGGCCCCGGGTAGACCCGCTGCCTGGCTCCTACCAGCTGGCAGGTCCGTAGGCTCGCCTGGTGGGGGGTAAGGGACCCCGAGTGCTGCTCGGCCCGGGTAGACTCGCTGTCAGGCTTTCACTAGCTAGCAGGGCTGTAGGCACACTGGGGGGAAAGGGAGATAGTTTGAGATTTTGGAGAGAGTTTGAGTATTTTGCAGGACCCCGAGTGCTGCTCGGCCCCGGGTAGACTCGCTGTCAAGCTTTCACTAGCTGGCAGGGCTGTAGGCACACTGGGGGGAAAGGGAGAGAGCTTGAAAAGAGTTGGTTTTTGGTTATGTTGCAGTGTATTAAAAATTGCGTGTATCGCTGATGATGAGCCTAGGAGGAAAGACACGGGCTAGTGATATTCGTGCTAGAGCCTCTAGTGGGTCTATGTGAAAAGTAAGCCCTACGGGTGGAGCTCCCTTTGTACCCAAATGGAGAATTCTCACAAATTTTTTCTTGGGGTCGGCTCCCACTCGCCGGATACTTTGGGTTGGATGATTCTTTCCGAGCTTGTACCAACCTCGAAAAGAGCGGGGATTGTGTACAACCCCGTAGCCGGGCGAGCGGACCCTCCCCAATGTCAGCCTGGGGGCGTGCTATGAGCGGCGATTTGACGTCCCTGTTCGAGGACGTGCGGGTGCTCGCGCGTGCGTGCGGACATCTTGGTGGGTGTAGGCCTTATACATATATAATATATATATATGTTATATATATATATGGATTTATTTATATATATATATATATTATATTATATAATATGATTATTGATATATATATAGGGGAGGGAAAGAAGAGAGAGGGCAGCAGCATTTTCATTTCCCCCTCCCCGACCTAGGTCACGGCCAAGAAGAGAGCAGCCGCCACACCTCACCTCTCCTCTCTCTCGTCGGCCAAGAAGGAGCCGAGCACCAGCCGCCGCACCTCCCCTCTCCTCTCTCTCGTCGGCCAAGAAGAAGCCGAGCGGCCGCCCCTCCCCTCTCCTCTCTCCCGTCGGCCAGCAAGGCGAGCCCGAGCCCGGCTCTCCTCCCCCATCTCGGCGCCGCACAGCCCGAGCTCCTCCTCCCTCCCCATCGCCGCCTAAGCAGGGCAAAGCCGCAGCCCCGCCCCTTTCCTCTCTCCCGATCGCTGCCTGGGCAGCAGCAAACCCGTGCAGCCTCCCTCCCCTCCCTTTTTCTGGACGGGCCGCCGCCGGCAAGCCGAGCCCGAGCCACCTCCCCCCCCTCCTTTTTCTGTCTAGATCGCCGCCTCTGGAGCAGGTGAGGCCGAGAATGACTTCCCCTCCGCCTCTAGAGCAAGGAGAGGCCGGGGACTTCTCTCCCGCAGCCACTTGAAGTTGTTGTGGAAGCCGGGACAACCTTCGCCGACGCCACTTAGAGCACGGTCGGCCAAGGAGAGGCTCGGCCATGGAGGGGAAAAATCAATTGGAGCTTCTTACTCTCCAACGGAGGTCGGAGGTCGATCCGTGCACGGACAACCCTACAGACGCTGGACGTCGAGCCTTGGACATTGAGCGCGGTTGCGGCTCTATCAAAACACGCGTCAAGGGTAACGAATTTTCTACTTGGGCAGGTGAAGCCCTTATTTTTCATATTTGCATGGAAGCACCTCTCCACCAACGGGTGGGGGAAGGGAGCTCTCCGACGGATCGACGTGTGTGTCCCCGTAATTAGTTGCATTAGCACCCGGAAGCGTGAGTACGGGTTTAGGCATGCTGTGTGAAGCCCATCCGGACGTGAGAGCCGGATTGGTGATGTTCTGGGGTTCCCGGAGAAGACTCCGTGGAAGTTGTATTTTATTCATTCGCAGGGAATGCGCACCGTAGCCCCAATAAAAGGAGGCGCGCGCATTATGTTTGGCCCGCTTAGGTTAGCCGACCGATGTCTAGTTGGCCGCTGCCCGTCGGGACGTTGGCGTACAGGTGCTGCAGTACCAAGCGGGAATAGCGGGCTTAAGCCCAAGCTCGTGCGGCCCTCGAAGGCCTAGGTTTTATATTGCCGGCCTGCGTGCCGATGTATGGAATTCATATTCCTGTATTTATTTAAATGTCTGTGATGCCCTGTGAATTCTTTTTATCTTTTTCATCTTAGGCGGGCGGTATGTTCGCGAACCGCTCGCCCGTGGGAGCCCCGAGGTTAGTTGCCGGGAAGCCCCTAATGGCCTGTTGATAGCCTTTCAGAACAACGTAGTTACGTTGTTAGCGGCCCAATTGGGACTGCGTGGAGTAGGGCTGCTATGCGGTATAACGCCATTAAAAAGGCGGGCGGGGAACAGTTTATATAGACCCAGGGAGACGTCTCTAGTTCAGGAGTGGATCTTGAGATCCTCCTTAGATGTTCCGGCCGGCCAAGAGAGCCCGCCGAAGGTGTCTTAGCTCAGCCCCTGTGTGGGAGGGGAAGAGTTCGATAGTCTTCCGGGTATGCGGTGGGACCTCCACGCTGAGGCCTTGGGTCTGTCCCTAGTGTTCCTAGCCTTGAGCCTAGATTGTTCACTTGAGTGTAGTAGGTGTGCGGCCACCCCTTCCCCAAGGGTCGAACTCCACAGAGACCGATTTTTCGGTTTCAACAGGCATCACATCCTCATTTATGTGAGACGGTTTCTTAGTAGGTGGTTTCATATTAACAAACTATTATTAGCAACTCATTATCATTTATATGAGAGTTTCTTGGAAGATGGCTCATGTACCGCGCAATTACTGTAGCAATTAGCTAAAATGTGTCCAAGTATGTAAATATGCTAGCCCTGTGTGGAATTCATCCAAGTTTAAGATGATTATATTAACATCATTATAACTTATTTCTAGGGGTATTTCTAATTTGAAGTTGAATTTCTAAATAATTTTAAGTAAATATTTTTACCAATTATTCTATTCTTGAGAATTTAGACACAATTAAGATGGTTTGGACACGTACAAAGGAGACCATTGAAAGTATATGTTAGTAATTGTGAGAGTTTAGACAGTAGGTTTGATAAATGACGGAGGGGTACGAAGTATCTGTTAGGAATGTGGGAGTTTAGACAATAGGTTTGTTAAATGAGGGAGGGGTGAACTGTAATGACCCAAACTATTATAAAACACTAAACGATATTAAATCTCCGATGCCGAAAATGAAATCAATGTCGATTTGTTTCCATAAAAGATTATTGGTGCCATTTAAAGGTTTTCGGCATGTTCTCTAGTATATGTGTGAGTCATATATAGAGAGAGAGAGAGGAGGGAGAAGTGTTCTTATACGAACTCCTCCCTGTGCGCACAATACGCATTGTGCACTATGTATGTGTGTGTGTGTGCGTGCGCGCTCCTCATATGGATGAACCGGTGTCTGAGGAATTACATATAGTCATCGAACAGGAGGAACCAAAGAATGGATCAACTGGTGCAAACGACCAGGTGACTACGCAGTATTCTTACAAGGTAGGAAATAAATTCTCGGTTCTTGAAAGCCCAGATTTTATTGAAGCTCTGACCGATCTAGAGGTGGTGAATAAGGTGTAACTCTCCTACTAGAAGTGAACCAGGGGATAATAATTCTAAAGGGGGATGCTCTTATCCGAAGCCAAAATACAATATCTCAACCAGAAAAGGGGGGCGTCCCCAAACCTTGTAATGCATTTTTATGTCGATGATGGTTTGGAATTGTCGCGGAATTGCAAACTGTAACACTCAAAATAGGATAAAAACGCTAACCCGTTTGCATAACGTCAATTGTGTCATGATTATTGAGCCCAAATTGCCAGTATCAGATGCCTCCTTGGCTGCTTTTCAACTTGGATTTTTTGGATGTATCACGGATGTGGGGTCTTTAAATATCTGGATCTTGTTCAAGGGGGATTGGTCTATTCAATTACTCCACACTTCTGAGCAAGTTATGCACATTATGATCATTGAGGGAGGTCGATCCTTCGTGGGATCAGTTGTTTATGCAAACTACCTATACATAAAACGAAGAGTTCCCTGGGCTGAGCTTATCCAATTCAGCAATGTTATTAATCAACCCTGAGCTGTGATGGGGGATTTCAACTGCATCTCAAGTCTTAATGAAAAATATGGCTTTACTCATCTTTGCAATAGAGCTATGATTGAATTTAGGGAGATGGAGGATTCTTCATGAATTGACATTAGTTATAGTGGTAACGATTATACATGGACAAACATGCGGTCTGGAAGTCATCGGGTTTACAAGCGTCTAGACAGGATGCTTATAAACAGGAGCTGGGAATGCACGGAACCTAAGACAACAGTCACTCATCTTGCAAAGAGATTTTCTGATCATCGCATGCTTCTAATCCATAAACTGCGAGAGCCGAAAAGAGGCCCCTCCACATTCGTTTTCCAACATATGTGGCATCTTCACGAGCACTTCTCCCAACTAATTGAAATCAACTGGTTCAAGGAAACATCGGGGTGTAATGCACTCATTACTCTTGAACATAGACTCAAAAGCATCAAACTCGTGCTAAAAAGAATGGAACAAACTTTCTTTTGAGAATGTTTTCAAAAGAATGAAGGAAGCGCAGTTGGAGTTGGTTAAGGTGGAAAGTGATTTTGATGATAACCCCTCCCAATCAAATGCGGATATAGTTCAGCAACTCCAATCTAATTATGATGTGTTGCTGCGGCAGGAAGAAATATACTGGAAACAGAAATCAAAAGATAAGATGATTGAGGGAGATAGAAACACGGCGTACTTTAATGCATTGGTCAAAACTACGAGAAACATTACTCAAATATCAAGCATCACAAGCGTCAATGCAGAGATTTTTTATTCGGAAGAGGGAATCGGTTTGGAAGCAGTCAATCATTTCTCTAGACACCTTTGTGTTGAACCAATTAATCATGAAGTCGAGCTTCTCAATGCAATCCCTAGCATCGTTAGTTCAAATCAATGTCAAATTCTCACTGCACCTACATCAGAGGCGGAGGTATGTAACATTGTTTTCTCTTTATCTAAGGATAGTGCCCAGGGCAGCATGGGTTTGGTGGTGGCTTCTTTCAATTTTGTTAGCACATTATTAAAAGTGACAGTGGTGGATGCGGTGAATGATTTCCTAAGTGGCGGTTATTGTTGAATTTTTGAAGTGGAAGTTGGTGACCTGGGCGGCTTGGGCGGTCTGTCCGCCGCGACCTGTGCGGACAGAGGGCGACGACCTGTCAAGTCGTCGTGTTGTGGTTGGCGGTTTGTTTCTGGAGTAGCTGGGCGGATAGGGTGGTTATCCGATGTGTGTTGTTGGGTTGGCCGGTGTTGCGGACTTGGTCTGGATCTGTTTCCAAGTCCAGGCTAGCTATCCAGGACGTTGCACAGTTTGCACGAATTGGCTGTCTAGTCCGCCGAGCCCGGCAGCTATCATCGATGCCTTGGCTGCGAGCTCGGAGTGTGCGGACTACAGCAGAGTCAAGGGCGTGCGGACTGGTGTTGTATTCGTTGGTTTGCAGTCTGTGTTGTCCGCAAGTGGGCGGATTGGAGCGGTATTCGTAGAGCCCGCTTGTTTTGTGATCCAGTCTGGCTGGTCTTTGGCGACTTGGCAGTGGCTTGGCATCCAGCCTTGGTGGTGCAACCTTGGCGGACTCGCCCTTGTCTACGTAGCAGCGGTCTGTTGTGTATCCGCAGCATTTGCGGATACACTTGGTACTCGCACAGGATAGGCGGTTTTCCTATCGTCTAGGGCGGTGATCACACTCCTCTCTGCGTCTATAAATAGGACCCCCCCCCCCCCCGTCATATTAGAAGACACAAAGTGAACAGTAAGTGAACTCGCGGAGGTTGTTGCGGTTAGGGATTTCTATCCGCGCGCGTTTGAAGAGTTTGACTGGTTTGTGTTGTGCAGGTTGTGCGAATTGCGCTAAGGAGTCAGGGACTTGGTTCTGACTTCGGTCAGGATGAGTTGTGGATTCTGCTTTTCAACCGGCGGTTAGCAGCAGGTCGCGGCTTGCGACCGGGCGGTCTCTTTTCTGCAACTTGTTTCCCTGTTCAATAAGTTGTCCGCCTCTGAGCGGCTTAGTTCGATGGCAGCGGTCCGCGCGTTCTGGAAGCTAAGCGACCTCGCGGTCAGGCGGCTTGCAGTTCGGCGGACAGAGTTCTTTCTTCAGCACTGGAATAAAGGGCAGTCCGCGCGTCTTATTGCGGTCTTGCGACCAGGCGGCTTCAGCGGACTCCATAGCGGTTAGCAGCAGAGCCGGTGGTAACTCGAGTCCGCGCGGCTTGTTTTTTGGCTTGTAGTTTTCCTGCTTCCATCGGATACATTGGCAATCATGTCTCGTCATGTATGTCTTGCTGTGTAAAGATTTTTTGATTAGTACAAGATTCTTGCTCTTCTAGTTGCTATTTGGTTTGCTTATGCTCAGTGTGGTTGAGTGTTCCTACGCCCGGTGCCCCGTTTTCCGCTATCACAAATTTTAACATGATATCAAAGCGACCAGAGGCTGAGCAGTGATCAACCGTCAGTTCGCTTGTCTGCTTCTGAGATTCTTAGCAACCAAGGTGTTTGCAATGGAAGGAGGATTTGCAAGAGGTCTTGATATTGATCTCCTTACGTCGACTAATTACAAGAAGTGGAAGTTGTGTATGGAGAGTTATCTTTTGGGCGAGGACCTTTGGGAAGTCATCGGTGGTGACGAAAAGCAGGAGGTTACTGCTGATGCGGGTGAAGATGTTGATGCGGTGAGAGCTTAGAGGAAGACAAACGTGAGAGCTGAGTTTGCTCTCAAGCGGACTATCTCACCGGAACTCTTTGACCGCATCATTGGATGTAGGTCTGCTGCGGAAATTTAGACTTTCCTTGATGGGTTGTTCAACAGGAAGAATGTAGTTAGGCTACAGTTCCTGGAGAATGAGTTGGCAAGGGCCACTCAAGGTGACCTGCTCATCTCTATGTTCTTCTTGAACATGAAGAACCTGTGCACTGAGATTTCAGCGTTGGATCCTGATGAGCCTATTTCAAAGGCGAAGCTGAAGAGGCACATAATCCGCGGCTTGCGGAATGAGTATGTGGTCTTTATCACTTCTGTTCAAGGCTGGGCTACTCAGCCGTCTTTGCTGGAGCTAGAGAACCTGCTGGCTTCGCAGGAGAGCTTGGCAAGACAGATGACTGGAGTTATTGTCTCTGAAGGAGACAGTCAAGCTCTCTTCCCTAGGAAGAAGAAGAGATGAGAAAAGAAGAAGATTGATGTTGGTGATGGTCCTTCAACTTTTTATCAGCAAGAGGAGAGTGTTGCTCATAAGCGTGATTGGAAGAAGAAGGATTGGCTTAAATGCTACAGGTGCAACCAGCCAGGTCACTTCAAGAAGGACTGCAAGGTCAAGCTGCAGTCGGGACATGTTGCAGATAAAGAGAAAGTTGGTTCCAGTGCTGAGTAAGCTGGATGGGGAAATGCGTTCATGACGGGCACATGTGTCTGTGCATTATCCACCACTGATTGCAAAGATGACTGGATTGTGGACTCGGGGTGTGGTCACCACCTCACCGGAGACGAGTCGAAGTTCTCTCTGCACATATTCTCGGGTTACAAAGCTATCATAACTACTGATGATATTGTTCATGCAGTCGAGAAGGAGGGTGTCGTTTCTTTAGGTAATTATAATGGTCCACTCACCTTGAGGAGTGTCTATCTCGTACCGGGCATGAAAAAGAACCTCTTCTCAGTGACCAATGTATTGGACGCGGGCTATCACGTTCTGTTCGGTCCAACAGAAGTGAAGTTTCTCCGCAACGTGTCAGCGGTTAAGGCTGACATTGCTCATATAGGGAGAAGGGTGTTAGAGACTTATTTGTATTATCAACAAGTTCTTATGTTGATCGGATGAGGGCCAACGATAGTGCAGCTATCTGGCATGAGCGGGTGGGACATGTTGGGATGGACAAGCTGAATGGCATGGCGGTGAAAAGACTTTGAAAGGCTTGCCTAGGCTGTCATCCTTCGGTGACGGTCATGTCTGCGCGGGATCTCAATATGGAAAGGCTCATCGCCTTCCATTTGACAAGTCGCAGACCAGGTGTAAAGCACCATTGGAGTGTATTCATGGTGATTTGATGGGGCCGACCATCACAGCTAGCCTTGGAGGCAGCAGATACATGCTGGTCTTGATTGATGACTACACGAGGTACACTTTGTTGTATTTAATGAAGGAGAAGTCAGACGCGTTCTGTTTATTTGTGGAGTTCAAGGAGCTAGTGGAGGGCCGGTTTGGCCTGCGGGTCAAGAAGTTGAGAACAGACAACGTAGGTGAGTTCGTTTCAACTGAGTTTTCCAACTTCTGCGGGAAGCGCGACATCCAAAGGGAACTCACTTGTGCTCATACTCCACAACAAAATGGAGTAGCAGAGCGGAAGATCTGTCATCTGACGGAAACGTGCAAGTGTTGGCTTCATGCTAAAGGCATTCCAAGGTCCTTCTGGGCGGAGGGAATGGCCTGTGCTACCTATGTCATTAATCGGATGCCTCTGAGTCCGATCAACATGAAGTCTCCTCATGAGATGATGTTTAATGAGAAGCCAGGAGTTGGATACCTTCGGGTGTTTGGATCGACCTGCTACGTACACATCCCTGATGCTCTCGGGACGAAGCTGGATGCAAAGGCAAGAAACTTGTCTTTGTGGACTATGATGAGCGGAAGAAGGGGTGGATGTGTATGAATCCAGTGACGAAGAAGTTCGTGGTTTCGAGAGACGTGGTCTTTGACGAGCTAACGTCATATGGAGGTGCACAAGGACGGAGCAAGAAATCCCAATACCGGAATGGCCAATGGAGGTGGTTATATTCGTAAGGCGGATGGGACTTTAGTCGCTGGTTTCGCTCACTTCTATGGGTCGATGAGTGTGGAGGAGGCATAAGGATCCGCTCAGGCGCTCATAGAGATGGTTTAATGTTCTGCTACTCTTTGAGCATTAACAAATTGCACATTCAGGGGGATTCGAGACAGATAATGGAATGTCTGCAAAAAAAATCATTTCCCAAATGGAGGCTTTGGGATCTGAGAAAGGAAAATCTTATCACTGGGGATCTGGAGGATTAACACAAGAAATCCCTATCACTGTTGGCTTACATCAAGGTTTAGCTTTAAGCCCTTATCTCTTTACCCTTATCTTAGATGAGCTCACCAGACATATTCAAGAAGCAATACCTTGGTGTTTACGCAAAACTTGAATATTGGTGAGATACTTTAGAAAAGAAGGGTTTTAGGTTGAGCAGGCAAAGACGGAGTATATGGAGCTTAAATTTAGCAGTACAAGAAGGACGAATGACTTTGTTATTAAGTTGGGTGATCAAGATATTTCTCGTAGTGAGTGTTTTAAATATCGTGGATCGATAGTTCAAAAGGACGGAGGTATTGATAAAGATGTCACATAGAATTCAAGCGGATTGGTTGAAGTGGAGAGGCGCGTCAGGGATCTTATGTGATCATAAAGTATCACTAAGACTTAAGGGAAAATTTTACCATACTGCAATTAGCCTCCAAGAGGTGGTTATACAGCTATCCGCACACCGTAACCACCAACATAATTATTTTTAGTATAGTTAGGGGTGTGCATTTTAGACATATCCAACCAGCAATACATTGGTGTTTATTGTTTGCGGATGATATCGTTTTGGTTGATGAGACGCGTGAGAGTGTAAACGCAAAACTTGAATCTTGGCGAGATACTTTAGAAAAGAAGGGTTTTAGGTTGAGCAGGGCAAAGATGGAGTATATGGAGCTTAAATTTAGCAGTACAAGAAGGGCAGATGACTTCGTTATTAAGTCGGGTGATCAAGATATTTCCCGTAGTGAGTGTTTTAAATATCTTAAATCGATAATTCAAAACGACGGAGGTATTGATAAAGATGTGACACATAGGAGAGGCGCGTCAGGGATCTTATGTGATCGTAAAGTACCACTAAAACTTAAGGGCAAGTTTTACCGTACTGCAATTAGACCCGCGATGCTCTATGTGTTCTGAGTGTTGGGCAGTAAATTGTGTACATGAGCAAAAAATGGGAGTTGCGGAGATGAGAATGCTTAGGTGGATGTGTGGACACACGAGATTGGATAAAATTAGGAATGAATGTATCAAGGATAAGACAGGAGTAGCACCAATTGCAGAGAAGATGCGAGAAGCTCGTCTAAGATGGTTGGACACGTACAAAGGAGACCTTTAGAGGCACCTATTAGTCGTTGTGAGAGTCTAGCCACTAGGCATGTTAAACGAGGGAGGGCTAGACCAATAAAGACTTGGAATGAAACTATAAGGAAAGACATGATGTACTTAAGCATTAGTGAGATTATTACAAAATATAGGGCACAATGGCGACAAAGGATCCATATAGTCGACCCCACTATAGTGGGATAAAGGTTTGAATGATGTTATTGTAGTTGTTGTAGTCGAGTCGATGGGGTTCACTAATGCTCATATTTATAGGGAAGGGAATCGGGTGGCGGATGCGATGGCCAACTTTGCATTATCGCATGAAACCAACTGCGGCTTTTTGAAGGACTTCATCCCCAATTTTTTAAAGAAAAACATTTTGGAGGAGGCGACAAACCACTTGATATTCAGGGCATCCCAGGGGAACACTTTCTCGGCTAACTAGGATTTGGGTAATGATGTGGTATTGGGGAGGAGGATTCTTCCCACCCGATTGTATTTGTGGATGCAGTTTCTTCTTCATAAAATTGGTGGCTAGGTTCTAGGTCATGCCAACCTAGTACCTGACTTCCTTCAAAAACAAATTCTATATATAATACATATGTATATATATACGATTGACAGTGCACGGGAGGCCCCTCGTGCCCTCCGCGACGGTACCCAGCCTGCAGCGGCGGGCTTTTTTTTAAAATTATTATTTAAAATTTACTGTTTTAATGTTTTATTTTTGTGTAATTTTTTTGTAATTTTTAAAATTAACTAAACTTTGTTTTTATTATTGACTTTAAAAAAATGAAAAATAAAAAAACGTGTGGCCAAAAACTAATGGGTTGTCACGACGGCGGCTTGCCTGGAGCCCGCCGACAGGTTCTCCCCGGCGTTGCCGGTGGGCTGGGTCCGGTCAGGTGCCGTGGCTCCGCTGGCGGCAGCGGGGAGAATCTGTGAGTTCCAGTCAGGTCGTCGGCAAATTCACAAGTTCTCCCCTCCGCCGCTGGCGAAGCAGCCGGCGGCGTGACCAGAGCCCACCGATGGGTTCGTCGGACCCCGATAAACCTCTAGGAGTTGTCCGGCGGCCGGCGGTGGCCCTGCCCGCCCGCCCCTGGGAGAAAGGTAAAAACTGATTTAATCACTAATCGCAGGTCTGGTTTCATAGATCTAACGGTTGTGATTCAATTTGTGATTGAAATATGGTCTTAAATGTGTCAATAAGTATTCCTACATAATGTGTGTGTGTGTGTGTGTGAGAGTATAACATATATCAATATAATATATTGGGATGAAATAATAATATAAGGTGTTGGGTGGTAAGTGGCTTGGACACTTGGAGTTATTAAGGGTGCAGTCAGTTGTGTTGGCTGGCTGGTTAGAAGGCACCTGGATGAATTACTCGCATCGACACTTGGAATATGTGTGTGTGGTTAGAAGGCACCTGGACACTTGGAGTTATTACGCTAATATATACTCGCATCGACATCTTCTCTTCTCCCGCTCTTTCTCCGTACGACTTTCTCCTATTGTGCTCCGCTGCTACTTTGGTGTTCAGCTAGGGCTTGACGCAGACACACCCTCTTCTCCAGGTGTCAGCATCAGCACCTGATGCCTCTCTCTCTCTCTCTCTCTCTCTCTCTCTCTCTCTCTCTCTAGATTCTTGCTAAAGCCACTGAGTTACAGGCTTTTGGAAGATCTCGGCTGGACCAATGCTTGTCCAAGAAGGACCAATTGTGCTTATTTTCCTTCTCCCATTGTAAGATTTACTCTCCTAGAATTATAATAGTAATTGGTTGGTTATGGCTATTACAGAAAACTGAATTGGAATTTATTTATTTATATAGCTGAACAGTTATTTTGGGTCATTTCTTTTCTGATTTCTGGTGTAGATTCACCCATGTTGTGACTGCCCCTTGTTTAAAAGCTTTCAAAAACTTTTGAGGTACCAATAAAGTAAATCGGCTGAAATTCTGTTTGAGAGGTTCTGTTTGTGAGGAGGGGCTTACTTGACTGCCTTGCTGTAAACATTTTTATGGGAAGGTTTATTTGGATTTTGTTTCAGTAATCATGATTGTTATATCAGAAGTATATATATAGCTCAGATTCCATTATGGGCATTGATCAAACCTGATTTTGGAGCATTTATATGATTTTTGGCTGATTTTAGCTCGGGGACAAGTTTTTATAAAAAGAGTTGGCTGAGTTTTTGGGATCCTCAACTTAAATTTATTTAATCTAAATCTCGATAATGATGAAACTCTCAAGGAATATAAGAATAGGAATTGTGCTTCTGATTCTGATGCTTTGTTTGTGTTATAATTTACATACTATTGTGAAGTCATATCCCAACATTTTTGTCAGTTGCTGTGATAGAAATACTTGTCCCATAGTTGTATGTATTGCCTTCAATTTGCTACAATAGTGTGTGTGTGTGCGCGCGCTCGCTAAATTTACTCCAATCTAAATAAGAACATTAAAGATGGACAAATTCATGGAATTTTTACCGAGTTTGTTGGCATCCAAGCTTGTCTTCTCAAGTAGTTAGGAAGAGTGCGTCGCTCTTGAAAAATTTCTATGTACAAAAACAGAAGTCAAGCAAATGAACAAAATATTATAAAGCTAAATCTAAATAACATTGTATGAAGCAAGTGTTTCAGTTGTACTTACAATATAGGGTAGTGTAAATGTGTTATGATTTTTCTGTTAATATTATATACTCCAGACCTTAAAATTGAATAGAGAACAATATGCCAAATTTTAAATTTGCAAGGACCTAAAAATATATCTTTTGAAAATCTCTTTCTTTACTTATTTTTCCTGCAAGGTCCTCTTGGTTTAGTTTCAGGCAAGGTCAAGCAGCGACAGGCAGTATCATGTCTTATTGATCAAAGGTTCAGGTTTGAATTTGCACGCATAAATCATTTTGTATTATTTATATCAAGCATCTCCAAGTTAATATAAATAAAATTCACTTATACTTTTCTCAAGAGGCTTGTGCACATATTTGTTTACTACCTACCTTTTTTTTCTCTTTTTCTTAGAACTATCTATATTATTATATATTAATTTTAACTCTTAAAGAAACCTTATCTCAATCCACGCGTCCTGGAAAAATTTTTGGTGTGCCGAATGCACGCTTCTCCTGTGCGCATTTAAATACGCGCGAAGTGTAGGGGGCCACCTTTCTATTTTTCGAAACCAAATTTTTTTACCCTCTTCGCTCACTAGGGTTTTAGCTCGCTCAGCTCAACTTTGCCATAACCACTCAGCTCATGCTTGCCCTTGCCACTCCCTCCTGGTCTTCTTCCTCACGTCTTCTCAGCTCAAGTTTGTCATTACTCGCAGGCTTGCCTTTAGCGCTCCTCTTGGTTTAGTTTCAGGCAAGGTCAAGCAGCGACAGGCAGTATCATGTCTTATTGATCAAAGGTTCAGGTATGAATTTGCACGCATAAATCATTTTGTATTATTTATATTCAAGCATCTCCAAGTTAATATAAATAAAATTCACTTATACTTTTCTCAAGAGGCTTGTGCACATATTTGTTTACTACCTACCTTTTTTTTCTCTTTTTCTTAGAACTATCTATATTATTATATATTAATTTTAACTCTTAAAGAAACCTTATCTTAATCCACGCGTCCTGGAAAAATTTTTGGTGTGCCGAATGCACGCTTCTCCTGTGCGCATTTAAATACGCGCGAAGTGTAGGGGGCCACCTTTCTATTTTTCGAAACCAAATTTTTTTACCCTCTTCGCTCACTAGGGTTTTAGCTCGCTCAGCTCAACTTTGCCATAACCACTCAGCTCATGCTTGCCCTTGGCACTCCCTCCTGGTCTTCTTCCTCACGTCTTCTCAGCTCAAGTTTGTCATTACTCGCAGGCTTGCCTTTAGCGCTCCCTCTTGATTTTTTTTCACTTTTTGCCATCTCCTTTTCTCATTCTTCGTCTGCAGCAATTGTTGTTCCGACTCACTCCCGAGCTGTAACAAATCCGTCCGAAATGCCAAAATAACCTATAGGAAAGGGTCAACCGAGAGTAGAAGAAACAAGGCTACCCTGATAACATTAAGGAATTATATCCTTGCCAACCCTACATTAATTTAACACTAGACTAGGAAATCAATTTGAATGCAACAAAAATAAGTCCGCTAAATAATTTGAATGCAGGAAAATAAATGTGCAAATAAGTCAGCTAAATAAAAGAAAACAGCAAACATAAATAAAATAAAATGCAAGTATAAAGTAAATTTACGACTAGTTGGTGCATGTATATCACTTTCTTAGACTTTGTCGTACTTCTCTAAAAGCTCCACCTTCCATATTCTTCTAAAGATTTCTTCCTACATCTTGATCCCCTAGAAGGTCATATACAAGGAGAAACACCTACTAGCCTCTCTACAACATTCTAGACTAAATTGAAAGCTTTTAAAAGAATACTCGGTAAAATAAGACATTTACATCATAAACTAGTCAAGAATCAAGATGAATGACTGAAAATTCAAGTTATGATGATCCAATTCAAACTCCAAAACAGAAGGCTACATGGGTGAACCAAATGATTTAAATATAATGCAAGGCATGCATCATGCAGGATAATATTAATTGTGATAACTATTTGTAAAGATATACTACATTTCTTACGAATAGGTACAATTAATTGTGACATCTATTTTATAATCAAGACAGATTGAACTGTATTGTCAAACATTTCTTTAATTAAACATTAATGAAACAAAACTTGAATACATGGGTATGTTAATAGTTTAACAAATAAAATTCCTTCATACAATTGTATTTGTTAAATCACAACAAGGTACAAAATAAGATTTTTTTAAAATTATCAAAGCATATTAATATCTCAACAAATAAAATTCTTAAATTAAACAAAAAAGGAAAAATTTAGTACAATAATTTTTCCGACATCACCCAAGCCAACATTTAATGCATCGTACGGAATTTCTCTAGAATTTGGAGGATCGTTGTCTTCATCATTATGAGATCTGACTTCCATGGTATGTGAGCCCCACAAAAACTGCAATAATAAGCGTAGAAAATGAATCAATTTAAGGAGTGCAAAAAGGGTATGGGGCATTTCAAATTTACTAGCATAAAATAGTATTTAAAATTTACCAACATAAAAACCTTAAATCCTAGTCCAAACACCCAAGTTATTTCAAACAACATTATAAACACCTTACAACTTGTAGGTAGGCATATTTAATTTGGATACAATGCTTAGTTGGTAGTTATCATGCTATATTCCTTGATTTGCAGGAGGTTGTGAGATACAAGCCGTCTTTACAAACTTATAATCATGATGTAACCCAAGATTAGATCTTCGATAGTAAGTAGTTTGCGGTTGATTTTAGCTTAAGCGGTGTCCATTAGATTCCTCAATAATAAAAAGTGGTAATCAACTTAGGGATCGCAGGATTCCTGTAAAAATCAAGCAATCAAGTGTATACACATCTTGAAAATTTTCATCACCAAGTAAAGACGGGCAATAGAGTTTTTTTTAAATTTATGACAAATAGGTACAAACAAAAATTAAGGCAAACATGCTCAAAGATTTTAAAAGATCAAATAAATATAAAGTATTAAATCATATTAATGAGATTAGGGCAAAGAGAGAGAGGTATACCCAAATATTCAGAGATGTATGAGATCGGGTTCTCTGGTAGGAAAGTTTGGGCAATTCGAATGAGGGTTTGGACTTAGGGAGAGGATTGTGAGGTTGTGGACTCTTTGTATTTGAAGAAGATGGCTGAATGGGATTCAGTGTAGGTAGTATGGCGACTGGAGGGTGGCAGACTAGTTGGCTGCGAGTTATGGGAGGTAGGCCAGAGACGGAGGGGATGGCAAGGGGCCAAACGTGGTGCAGGAGATGACCGATAAATCTGGGAAATGTCGAACAGAACCTGGATGGCAGAGACAAGATCTGTTGGACCGAGCTGATACGAGAGACACTGGACGTCGGCGGGCTTGGATGCGGAGGGAGAGGTTGCCAGACTTCAAAGAAGCCTTTAGAGGAGGAGACTGGGCGGGATGAGGCGTCAGGAAGCAGGAGGATGGGCGTGGAAATCGCGCTGGAGAAATCGAAATAGAGAAGACTCTTTTCTATTTCTATTCCAGCATGTGATTTATAGAGGGAGGGTTGGCTTTGTAATAAAAAACAAATATTAGGTATTTAGGTTTAGAGGAAAAGAAATTTTAAATTAGGAGTTTTTTGAAAAGACGCTAAAATAATTGTTCAAAAGATTTTCCCACTTAGTAATTCTTATCATGATTTAATTCCGAAAATATAATATGCTACTTTTTTACTTCAATATTAACTAATTTTGAATATGCTTTAATTTATTAATTTTTATTGTGTTCGTTTTAATTATCATGTTACCTAATTTTGACAGATCATTTTATTTAGGGACTTATTGGACAATCACACCAATAAATCCTAGGAACGAGCGTGATCGATGTGCGTGATGCAAAATAAACAAGTATAGGCGTGATAAAAATAGACGTGTGGTAAAATAAAGATATGTGATTAAGAAATAAACACATGTGAAAATGTGACGCGGGGCTACACCAGATTCACATCCCAGGTATTAAAGAATAAGGACAAGCCGGGATTGTAGTTATGTAAATCTACCTAGAGTAACAACCATAAATGCATAACTATCATCATCATTAACTCCAGGTTAATATCACAGTAAACTATAAGAGAACCTAAACCACAATTTAAAATTAAAAAACCAAAAATAGCAAAGAGGGTATTCACGGGAGACAACCTAATATATATGGATTCCTCTAAGCATGTGAAACTAAAAAAGCAAAAATTCATACTTGTTACTGGTTGGTTTTTGAATAATTTAAAGGTATCCAAGTGATTCATTCACTAAAATAATAAGACTATAGGAAACCTTCAAAGAGTAAGATAGAGTAGGTATCATGTATGCCTCAAGTAAACTTATTACTCCACAAAAAGAATACAAAAAACACCTTAGTAATCACATGCCAAAAAGAGTGTAAACATAATATTCCGCATGACAAAAAAGAATAAAAAAACAGTTCATATGCATTTTACATTGGAAATCTCACCATTATCTAGGGCCTATTGTAAGAGCTACTCATGGCAATTACACCACACTGCAAGTGAAATACAAAAAATATGCATCGCCCAATTCCTCAACGCTCTTTATCTTCTGTCTCTAAAGCTCCTTCAAATAGTGGAAGCACATATGAAACCTCCTTGTTAAAAACCTCATAAGATCCTGAACTTCGATGTACCTAATTCAAAAGATTATAATTGAATAGGGGAGAATGGAACCATGAAGATCTGGAATATGGAAGAATGACTAAAATCGTCGTCATCGAGGAGTCAGAGACTGGAGAGCACGCGAGGAATGTGGTGGAATCGTCGTCGTCGAAGACGAAGAGCTTGGACTTCTCTTCTCTGCATTCAAGCTTCAGCTTGTCACCTTCTCGTCGTTCTTGAATTCCTAGTTCTCAGCTAGCCGCCAGTCGATTTTCTCGGTTTGGAAGAAGATATGAGCGCAGTTAGATCTAGAGCAAATGGAAATGGAAATATGGAAGTGAGTTTAAGGCCGGTTAGGAGTTAGGTGTTTATTAATGAACGAGTGCCTCTAACGGCCCCGTGCAGCTGCCACGGTGCTCTTATCACTGTAATGTTTTTGGTCGTGCTTATTTTCTTTTGGGTGCACGCACACGAAGCTCGTGGGCCCGAGAGCAGGCGAGAACAGCCGAAAGCACCGCCATGATTGGGGGATTGTCGTGCCCGCACAAGAGGCCCCCGTGCACTGACACACGTATGTTTATTATTTTATTTTTATTTTGTATACATAAATATTTATATAATTTCATCCTTATCAATGACAATACCTATTTTTAGAATAGTCCCTCTTCTTGCAAGTTGAAGGTAGATCACAAAATTGATGCTTGCGGCATAGTGGGCTGAATAAAGTTGTGCTAATCCTTGAGATCCTATCACGCGAACAATCTTCCCAGCTTTTGAAAATTTTGATAGGGCCAATGGTTTAATAGGAGAATGAGCTCGTACATAGTTGTCAACTAATGGTTTAATATAAGTAACTCATTAGACTAATGGTCCCTCTTATTGAGAGGTGGAGGTGGATCCCAAAATTGTTGCTTGGAGGAGAATGAGGAGGCGGAGGATGGCAGCAGTGTGGGTTGAAAAATGTCGCCCTAACCTTTGAGCTCCAATCAGGCGAGAGATCATCACAACTTTTCAAAACTTTGACAGGGACAATGGTTTAATAGCATAATGAGCTCATACATAGCAGTCGACTAATGGTTTAATATAAGCAAAACTTTTAATTAATATTAATTACAATATTCGTTTGCGGAAGCATCTCTCTTCTTGGAAGTCGAAGGTGGATCCCAAAAAATGACGCTCAAAAGAGAATGTGAAGGCGGATGAGCGGGATGACAGCAGAGTGGTCACCCTAGTCCTTGATCTTTTGTCACGCAAGCAATCTTCCCATCCTTTGAAAATCACTATAGGGTCAATGGTATAATAGCAAAATGAGCTCGTACATAGCAGTCGACTGATGGTTTAATATAGTAACTCCATAGATTAATGGTTAAAGTACAGAGTATATATTAATATTATTGATTTTAATTTACTACAAAATATGTTTTGAGTGTTTTGTAGTTATGAACACTTATCAGTGACAATATGTAACATCTCTGGACTGTACATAAAATATAGCATGGGTTTGTCCGAGATAGCGCGGTATACAAGACTCACAAGCAAAAAAGTTAATAATTGATTCAATAAATAAAACACACTAATCACATAGAAGCTAAAACCAGAACCGAAGTTTAAATAATAAATCAACTTTTTGAATGTCCACAACTAAAGAAAAGAAAATATTGAAATGAAATATGGCATTAAGGCCTTACATCGCTTTCAAATGAAATAAGAAAGAAAGTACTCAAAAAGAATGAATGCGAAAAACTCTACCATTTTGGTACAATTCGGGCTCTGACTCGCTAATCTCCACTATTAACAACTCCGCATAAAACCAAGAACACACGAGTGAAAAATGAAGATCAGCATGGGGCGGACCAACACAACGTAACGACCCCTCCTTTCGGCTATCCTAGGGAACTCCGAGACAATCACATCACTCTCCTGCAAGAACGCACCTAAACAAAACATGTAAATCAAAGTACAATGTGTTACTTAACATACGCGACCATCACACACGTCAAAGGCACTCCAAGCCACATGACCTAAGTGAGTACACATGTAAGACATGCATTGATGCAACTGTCGTCACATCCTAAGTCACACATTTTCTTTCGCGCATTTTTTTTTAATTTGAAGTTGGTCGGCTCATCGATTTGACCACCCAATGAGACCTTAAATAAAAAGGTCCGGTAATTTAGATAGTTAGGACGATAAAGACAAACTTAAAACATTTAATGATGCATAAAATTAATAAGAGATAAATTCAAAAAGTTAAAGATACCCAAAATTATTCATTATAATAATATATCCAACAAAAAGGAAAGTCAAGGGATCTACTTGGAAAGGAATATTCAGGAGACCTTTACTTGGGAAGAAAATTATGGAGTATAATAATTGGAATGGTTTTTAATGAGGAGAAATTCAATAGCCAGTCAAATTCCTTATATGTATTTAACTGTCCCAAACCTAATAAAGAGGCAGATCGGGGTAAAACAGAGGAACAAAATTATTTTCATTCCCTCTGTAATACCGGCGACAATCCCCCCCAAAGCCACCGCCTCCCTTCTTCGTTCCCTCTGGAAAAGCCAAGTAGCCACCAAAACAACCGCCGAAGCAGCTGCAGCGAGTTCTAGAGGCTTGCGAACTTCTTGACAGGTCTTTTTTTGCCGAATGCCACCCGCAACAGTCGATGTTGGTCAGATCTCGTGCCTCTGATCCATTCGGCATCCTCCCCTGTCTGCTAGGTTGTCGTCGACCTCGCTCTTAACTCTAGCGACCTTCCTGACTGACATTGGCATCGAATCAATTCCTCCGTCAGTCGGTTGTTTTGCTCATTCCTGCCGTCAATCAGTCGTTGGCTCTTCCACTGTACCAACTAGGCTTTGACTGGGATGATTCACGCCCCTCGATAACTTCATATGATCATTGATATTTATCTTAGTCTAATTTTATGCGTCCTAATTAATTGATTAAAGTCTGCCTCAACGTTCGCACTACTTTTTAGTGTCACTTATCCATAAATTGTTACATGTGATTTTGCTTGTGGATCTACAGATCTCGCCACGGTTCAACTTGTTAGACGCTCGAGGGAACTTCTTTCAAATAACCATTAACGAATTTGTGAAATTTTATCGTTGAGAGTAATTTTATGCGCAAAAATTCGTTTTGACCCTCGGCCTATTAAAATTAAACCAAATAGCTAATGAAAAATAATTTATTTTCAAAATCCTAACTTCGATCTACATCGTACACATAAAAGGGCACACTAAGCACCACATAATACATACAATGCACATGTCATGAACCAAAAACGTACGACCTAAGCTCCAAAAATACACAAACCATAGCAATCGACGAAAGGTGAGAATCAACAGAAGGAACGAGATCTACAACTGCCCAATTAGAAGTGATATGAAACCAATTTGATTCATGCCCTCGAATGTAGTGGCGGGAGGAGGGTGTTCACCCTTCGTCCTGAGTCGTGTGTCAGAAGAGCGTGTCACCTGACCTAAAATGAAAAACGGGAACTGTAGCTTCACTGCCGGTCACGAAGAGTAGTGACGGGAGATATGAGTTCATATTCAGTCCTTAAACGATGAATGGTAACTCACATTTTTGTCTGCACGCATAAGGCTACTCGCAATGCACATCAACATCACCGATCTAGGGTTATCGTCATGGATAGGCTTCACACGTGTCTAAACCCAAACTCATGCGTCGGATTTCTAATGCAAATTCATGTCGATGACGGACACAATCGACCTAGAGGTTCGCAATGAACCGAGAGAAATATACACTGTCGTCAATTGGTGATGGGTGTCCCTCCTATGCAAGTAAACCAAAATACTATACCGGGGTCGCAATACCACGCCCTTACAGAGTCTCTGCCCTCTACCACGTAGCAGGAAGGGGATTCAACGAGCAAATCACACAAACATACACCGAGGTCGCAATACAACGCTCTGACAAAGTTTTGTGAAGGGAGTCTTATTGCAAGGAAAATTGCCAAAATTGCGCAAATACACAAAAGAATAATGGTCCTAAGACCGGGGGGAGATATTGTTACCATGGAGCATATTTTGGACCCATGGAGTTGGCAATGAGGTGATTGCTACAGTTTCTGATATGCACTCCTCTCGACGGTTCTAGCTCTGAATCGATCTCTTTCGCTGCAATCCTTAGGTATGGCTCTAGACGTGAATTTCTTCTCCCTCGACAAGTCACGCCCGGTAAGGGAGCAATAAGCGCAACCGATTATCGATAGCAGCCCCCTTCAAGGGATCGACAGCAATAACTTCCTAGTCCTCCTCTCCTCTCTTGATCGACAAATTCCGGGGCAACAACACACGCAAGGAGGGCGGCGGCAGGGAGTTTCTTCCCAGTCGACGCGGGTAACTGGTAGCTGGAGAGCTTCTCCTTTTTGGTCGTCGATGCAGCCTTACTTATTAAAGGCGCAAGGCGTACCAAGGCGCAAAGGATCTTGGAGCCTAGGCGCAAGGATCAAAGCGCGGGTGCGTGTCTGGCGAGGGCAAGTCGCAGGCACAATTATTTTGAATAATCAACATCAAACATCACTTCATTTTTTTGATTATATTTTTCATCTATCGTACTCATTACTATCATTAATATCTCTTAAAATAGAATAAATATGGGCACTTGCATCAACTCTACGTTTTCACGCTCAAATATATCTCACAAACACTAAATCATGCAAACAAAATTGAGTTCTAACATTATTTATTTCTTTAATTTGAAAAATAAATACAATAAAATAAGATCGTACTCAAGCGCACTTTTTATGCTCTAAAGGAGAAAAAAGGTGCATGAAGACGCAAACCTTTGAGACTGATGAGCCTTGAGCCTTATGAACGCTTGAGGCGTGCCTTTAACAACATAGGTGATAGCAGGAATCTCGGAAACCTCCTCTTCTCTGCTTCTAACGGCCCACGGCAAGAAGCAGCGAGCTCCACTCCCGTCTCTCTCTACAGCGCCGCAAGGGGGCGAAACAAAATAGAAGGATCGAGATTTAGGTTTTAGGTTTTAAATTTTAACCTAACAAACACTCTCTATCCACACACCCCTAAATATCTATCCGCACTCCAAACAATTCAAAAAATAAATAAATTTTGAATTATTAAAATTCAGTTCGTTACACAATACTTGTCTTGTGAATGCTCCCTCTTCTTGGAAGTTGAAGGCGGAC
Source organism: Platanthera zijinensis (assembly GCA_039513925.1). Lineage (NCBI taxonomy): Eukaryota > Viridiplantae > Streptophyta > Magnoliopsida > Asparagales > Orchidaceae > Platanthera > Platanthera zijinensis. Next base: position 7,503,785 of record CM077078.1, on the reverse strand, counting down.
CCCAAAAATGCCGCTAAGAAGAGAATGAGGAGGCAAAGGATAGGTAAACGAGAAAATAGTTGCAGAATGGGCAAAATAAAGTCGCCCAAATTCTGATAGGATCAATAGTTTAATAGCAGAATGAGCTTGAGCATAGCAGTTAACTAATGGCTTAATATAAGCAACTCATTGAATTAATGATCTAAGTACCGAGTAAACATTACTGATTTTAATTTATTATAACTCATTGAATTAGAACTCTTATATGAGTTATAATATTTGTTTTCTGAACGATCGCTCTTCTTGGAAGTTGAAGTTGGTTCCTTAAAAGCCGCTCATATGAGAATGAGGAGGCCGAGGATCCGCGCGTGAGAGGATGGTGATAATGTAGGCTGAATAAAGTCGGCCTAAAGAACAATAAGCAAAACAATCGGTTTAGGTAGGATCTGATATTATACCTGCCCAGGAGAAGAACTTCCGAGTAGGGCTACTGCTGCTGAGATAGAATGATCAGGAAATCGGTTGCTTAAACGGAGAAGAGTTCCTTCAGATCTAGAGCTCTCAAATGGATGGTTGTTGAAATGAAGAAGAGGAGCTTGGAGCTCTCGTGAGCTACTCGAAGTAGTCTCCAGAGAAAAACTCGCCAGAGGAAAGTCGCCAATGATGCAGGGAGCGATCGGGGCTGGCTCTCATTTCCGCCGTCGGGCTACTGCTGGGAGGGTTGAGACTGGGTCGGCTGAAAGAAAATATCCCAAACCCTAATCTTAATTAATATATATAGTGATAAATATTAAATTAAGGCTTCATTTGACGCAGCTCGAAAGGGGTGAAAAATAACAAGAGGCTTTTTTTATCGTGGAAAACACGAAAGGGGTGAAAAGCCACGTGGTCGAATTTGTGTTGGGCCAAAATTCACTATTTCGCTTTGAGTGTACAAGTTTCGGGTGTTTTCTCGGAGGGTGACACCCGAAACACGAAAGGGGTGAAAAGCCACGTGGTCGAATTTGTGTTGGGCCAAAATTCACTAGGCCGCTGCTCGAACCGGAGGGGGAGGCTGCCGTTTGAAACGTCGCTATCCGCTCCATTCCTCAAGACGCGGCGGGTGGGGACATAGCAAACACCGTCATCGGGCGTTTGGCTACCCGCCTTGCGGCGGCGTTTGCGGCCGCCGCCAAAAGTCGCGCCAAATGAAGCCTAAGATACTATGAGTTTCACTTAGGATTTCATTCAAATACGCGTAAAATGTTCTATGCAACTCATAATTTGTTTTGAACTGACTCATTATGGCCTTCTCATCGAGACACATCTAATGACACGATCACAGGTAAATTTCAACCTCGTTTGCTCATTTATGCTCCTCGGAGCAATTAAGGCTCAATTTACTTTGATATCAAAAACTCTACTAAAGATATCCGAACTACAAACGGATGACTCTGTTGGACTCGAATTTTTGTTGTGAGTCTAACAAAGCTGACTAAGCCCAACTATGAGGTTGTTTGCTTGATTTCAGCTTTTTAGATAATTATGTTACTTAAACTCGCAGCCATACAATAATTTCTCTGATACTCGTCAGAAGTGAGCATGGACAGCTCCGTTGAACTCATTGATTTCACGAGTCTAAAGATGCAAATTGAGATTGATTGTGGCGTGATTCACTCAATTTACACCTTTTGGATGAAAATGTTACTTAAAATTGGGTTGGCATGCAAAATTCTTGAGGTTTCTTATTAAAATTGAGCGTGGTCGACTTTGTTGGACTCGTACAGACTTTATCAGTCTAACGACGCTAACTGAATTCAATTTCGAGGTCATTTGCTTAGCTCGTGTGAAATTGATAGGTTTAAGTCATGGTCGAGTAATGAGGCACTAGGACTCGTCTAGATCGCTCACGCAGGTCATTTTAACCAACCAGACTCCTAGATGGTTCAATTAAAAAGTGGCCTTGTGTTGAAAATGTTGAAGTTGGAAGTGGGCGAACAGAAAGGTGCAGACCGCACAGACCAACGAGACAGCACGAGTTGCGCGGACAGGCTTTGGCGAATAGTCTGGTTCTTAGCCATGGTAGTTCTCGCATTCAAACTTAAAAGAATCTTTGGGGTGTTAACCGCGCGGTTAATTTTAGCTAACAACGGTCTAAGTGATCTGAATTGTGAGACTGCTGAGTTCGGCAAACCGTCGTGCGCGCGGCTGAGCTTCAGTTCACGTGGTTGTTCATTTGATCACTTAAGTCCACGCGAACTGAGCCTACTGCCTGCATAGCTGTATGGATTGTTGTTGTTAACCGCGCATGGTCTGGAGTTGACGGTCCGCATGTTGGGCAAACTGGTGCTGCTAACTTCAAAGTCACTGACATTTATCCTCTCCCCCTGGGCGGTGACAGTATCCGTCTGCCCGACTATAAATATGGGTGCTGGTATCATCATTAATAACGATAATTCTAAGAACTGTAGCTCGGGTTAAAATTGCGGTTAAATTTTTTGTAACCGCGCGACAAGGAAAAGTGACTAGTTTATTGTTGTGTTTGCAGATTGCGCGACTAGCACTTGGCAATTGGGGAACTGGTTCTGACTGTGAAGTCAGAGGAGGCAATGTGGATAGTTAGTAAGAGTCGGAGGTGGCTAGCAGCAGGTCACGGGTTCGACGATTAGACGGTCTTTATCCCTAGCAGTTTTTTCAGCTTGGATAAATCAGTTTGCCTTGAATAAGTCGTTTGCTCTACTCTGCATTTAGGCGACCTTGGCGGTTAGGCAACCAAGAGTTGCAGACAGATAGCTCAATTCCAGTTCAACATGTTCTTGACGGCTTCTGCGGTTAGGCGATCTTGCGGTCAGGCAACCAAGAAGTGTGGACAGGGTTCTTTCTTCAGCAGTCAATAAAGCAGTTCACTCAGCTTGGCAGTTAACAAGGCGGATAGGCAGCTAGACAGTTACAGTGCTCTGTCCGCCAGTTTTGTACTTGTCTGTTTTTTAGTGATCTTCATCTGGTGCTTTGTGAAATCATGTCTCACAATGTACGCCTAACCTTGTAAAAAAGATTGCTAATACAATTTTGACTATTGTTCTTTTGCTGCTACTGGTTTATTTGACTTGGTTGGTTGAGTGTTACTGCGACAATCCACATTTTATAAAAATTTACATGATATCAGAAGGACAAAAGTTTTAGTAGTGATCAGCTACAAAGGTTTGCTAAGTACCTTTGAAAGTTTAAGTGAACCAGAAATCTACTAATGGAAGGTAGTTACACAAGAAGCCTTTGAATTAAGCTCCTAACACAGACTAACTACAAGAAGTGGAAGTCTTGCATGGAGAGTTATCTTCTGGACGAAGGTCTCTGGGAAGTCGTCGGTGGAGACGAGAGATATGAGGTGATTAATGCCGGAGGAAATGATCAGGCGGTGAGAGCTTGAAAGAGAATAAATGCAAAGACAAAGTTTACACTCAAGCGGGCGATTCACCAGAGTTGTTCGACCACATCATTGGACAGTTGTTGAGATTTGGACAGCCTTGGATGACTTATTCAATAAGAAGAACGTAGCTCGTCTATAGTTTCTTGAGAATGAGTTGGTGAAAGCAATTCAGGGGCTAGTCAATATCATCTTTCTTCTTAAAGATGAAGAACTTGTGAGTTGAGATTTCAGCATTGGACCTGGATGAGTTCATCTCAAAGGCGAAGTTGAAAAGACACATCATCTGCAACTTGCGGAAGGAGTATCCCGCCTTTGTTACTTTTATGCAGGGTTGGGCCAATCAGCCATCTGTTCTAGAGTTGGAGAATCTACTAGCTTTGCAAGAGAGCTTGGCAAGGCAGATGGCTAGGTGCTTTATCTCAGGAGGAGATAGTGAGATTCGATATTCAGGAAAGAAAAAGAGATGAGACAGTAAGAAGAACTCATCTGTAGAAGATGTTTCTTTAACTTCATCGCAATAGGAGAGGAGCAAAAATCCTAAGTAGGATGAATGAAGGAAGGGAGGACCCAAGTGTTACGGATGCAACAAGCCTGATCACTTCAAAAAAGACTGCAGAGTTAATCTTCAGCCAGGTCACGCTGCCGATAAAGGAGCTGAAGGAAGAAGACGGGTGGGGGAACTGCTTCATGGCGGATATGACGGCAATGTCTATTCGTGCTTTGGCCTTCGTCAATTATCAAGAGGACTGGAGCGTGGACCCTGTGTTCATCACCTCACCGGAGATGAGTCGAAGTTTTTTTCTCTATAAGCATATACATGTAATGATGTTATCATTACTGCTAATGATATTGTGCATGTAGTTGAAAAGGAGAGGACGGTTTCTTTAGGCAATGATATTGGGACACTCGCTTTGAGGGGTGTTTATAATGTGTCAGGGATGAAGAAGAACTTGTTCTTGGTGACCAACACTATGGACGCCAGCAATCACATTCTGTTCGGCCAGACAGAAGTGAAGTTTCTCTAGACCGTATCAGCGGTGAGGGCTGGTGTGACTCATGTCGGAAGACGGGTAAAGGACCTGTTCATTCTGTCAATAAGTTCTTATGTTGAGAAGATGAGGGTTAATGACAACACAGTTATCTGACACGAAAGACTGAGACATATTAGGATGGACAAGCTAAAGGCTATGACGGCAAAAGGTCTGGTGAAATGACCGTCTAGTCTTTCATCTTTAGGCGATAGTCATGTCTGTGAAGGGTGTTAGTATGGGAAGGCACATCGCCTCCCACTTAACAAGTCCCTGTCTAGGTGCAAGACACCGCTGAAGTGCATCTATGGTGATCTGATGTGACCAACCGTCACCCCCTAATTTCGAAGGAAGCAGATACATGTTGTTCTTGGTTAATGACTTCAACAGATATATTTGGGTGTATTTCATGAAGGAGAAGTCAGAGGTATTTCAGAAGTTTGTGTAGTTTAAAGAACTTGTTAAAGACGTGCTAAGACCGCGGGTTAAGAAGTTGAGGTCGGATAATGAGGGATAGTTTACTTATCATGAGTTCGCCAACTTCTGCATGAAGCACAAGATAAAGAAGAAGTTAATGTGTGCTCACACTCCACGACAAAATAAGGTGGCAGAGAGGAAGATTCGTCATCTGACTGAGACCTGTAAAAGTTGGCTTCACGCCAAAGGCATTCTTAGGGCCTTTTGTGCGGAGGGAATGGTCTACAGAGCTTACGTCATCAACTGGATGCCCTTAAGTCCCAACAACATAAAGTTTATGCATGAGTTCATGTTCAAGGAGAAGACCAGCATGACACACCTTCAGGTGTTTGGATCCACCTGCTACGTGCACATTCCAGACGCTCTTAAAACTAAGATAGATATGAAGACATGGATGTTTGTCTTCATTGGCTACGACGAGTGTAAGAAGGGATGGAAGTGCATGAACCCTGAGACAAGAAAATTTGTAGTCTCAAGGGATGTGGTATTCGATGAGCTAACATCATACAAGGGTAGTTCCTTTGTGGAACTACAAGAGAGTGGGATGGACGGAATACGAGAAGAAGATGTTGGTGATCTTCTAGTGGAGCTGTCTGTTACTTTAGAAGCTCCGGTTTTGTCAAGCTCAGGGGCAGGTGCTTCTGGTTTTGGAAGCAGGGGGGAGCGATGTTACTAATATGCCCGATAGGAGAGCTGATACAGAAGGAGCAGCTGAAGTGGCGTATCATGGTTAGGGCTTGCGGAGCTCTAAAATGACCATTATATTAATAGTTCGGTATAGAGAAGACAACATGATGAGCTTTGTATCATGTTTCATTGCTGGCCCTTTAGACGAGCGGGAGCCATCATGCTACGAAAATGTCGTTGAACTAAAGGAGTGAGAAGATGTCATGGATGAGGAGTTGACCGCTTTCAGGAAGAATGAGACATGGGATCTTGTGCCCAAGATGAACTTTTGTTACTTGCAAGTGGGTGTATAAGTTCAAGAAAAAGGTAGACAATAGTATCAAGCGGTACAAGACTCGTCTTGTAACTCGGGGGTTCTCTCAGCAATATGGAGAAGACTATAAGGAGATCTTCAGTCCTGTGGCCAAGATGACTCCAGTTCGGGTGGTGATTGTCTTGACGACTTGTTGAGGTTGGAAGATTTGACAGCTCGACGCGAAGAATTCATTTCTTTACTAGGAGATTGACAAGGATATCTTCATGGTTCAGTCACCTGATTATGTTTCTAAAGATCATCCAGGACACGTCTGCAAGCTCAAGAATGCCCTCTATAGCTTGAAACAGGCGCCTCGAGCGTGGTACGGGAAGATCGCAGAATACCTCCAGTTTTGCGGATACTTTGCTTTTGATTCCGATTCAAGCTTGTTCATCAAGAAGATGAGGGAGCTTCAAGTCATTGTATTATTGTACGTTGACGATATGATCGTCACGGGGAACTCGTAGGAAGTGGTAGTGAGACTCGGGACAGATATAACTATCCGTTTATAGATGGAGGATCTTGGTGAGCTTCATCATTTCCTTAATCTGGAAGTAGAGAGGAAGAAAAGCGGTGTGCTCATTTCCTAGAAATTTTATGCAGAGCGGATCACGAAGCGATGCATGAGGGAGGGAAAGAACAGCTCTACTCCACCGAAGGTCTCTCTAAAGCTTCAACGTGATGAGAGAAGAGTTCTTTCAGATCCCGTGGTCTTTCGGGCTTTGGTCGGGAGCCTGATTTACTTGACAATTACGAGTCCAGATATTGCTCATGTTATAGGCCGAGTAAGTCGGTATATGCTGTAGCCTTAGAAACCTCATCTAGTGGCGGCAAAGAGCATTTTGAAATACGTGAAGTGCACCTCAAATATGGGTCTCTTTTTTATGATGGACACGAGTTTCAACCTGCACAGGTTCACAGATGCTGATTATGAGGGAGATACCGATGATCAGAAGTCGACGTCTGAATATGTCTTTATGTACGGATCGACAGCTATCTCGTGGTGCAGTAAGAAGCAGGATTTAGTGTATGTTTCCACTATTGAAGCGAAATACAAGGCGTCAGCCTTGACGGCTCAGGAAGTCATCTGGCTGCGGAGAATGGTGGAGGACATCCATGAGGAGGTGCAAGATTCTACTCTGCTACGCGGTGATAACGAGAGTGCTCTCAAGATGGTTACAAATCTTGTTTGTCACGTAATGACAAAGCACATCGAGATCGAGGATCGCTTCATTCGGGAGAGGTGCTAGAGGGATCTCTGATAGTGGAGTATGTGCAAAGCCAGAACAGTATCACAGATATCTTCACGAAGCCGCTGTCGGAGGGACCGTTTGTACGGTTACAGGAATTAGGAAATACTTGGTCTGAATTCCACTTCTCACTTCAAGGGGGAGTGTTGAAAATATTGAAGTTAGATGTGGGCGGTCAGAAAGGTGTAGACCGCATAGACCGCCAAGACCGCGCGACTTGCTCGGATAGGCTTTGGCGAATAGCCTGGTTCCTGGCTATAGTTGTTCTTGGGGTCTAACTTAGCAGAATCCCTAGGGTGCTAATCGCGCTGTTAGTTTTAGCTAACCGTGGTCTGATCAGTTTGGATTGGGAGACCGCGGAGTTCGGCAGACCGCCGTGTGCGCGACTTAGCTTCAGTTAGTGTAGTTGTTCACTTGACCTCTTAAGTCCACGCAGACTGAGATTGTTGTTAGCATAGATGTGCATATTGTTGTTGTTAACCGCGCATGGTCTGGTATTGGCAGTTCACATGTTGTGCGGACTGGTGCTACTAACTACCATGTCACTGGTGATTATCCTATCCCCCTAGGCGGTGACGGTATCCGCCTGCCTGCATATAAATAGGGGTACTGGCCTTGTCATTAATAACATGAACTGTAAGAACTGTAGCTCAGGTTAAATTTGCAGTTAAGTGTTTGTAATCGCACGGCAAGGAGAAGTGACCGGTTTATTGCAATGTTTGCAAATTGTGTGGCTAGCACTTGGCAGTCAGGAAACTGGTTCAGGCTGTGAAGTAAGAGGAGGTAGTGCGGATAGCTGGTAGCAGTCGGCATCGGTTAGCAGCAAGTCGCGGGTTTGGCGACTAGGCGGTCTTCTTTCTTGACAGTTTTCTCAGCTTGGATAAATCAATTCGCCTCTGTCGGGCTGACTAGCAGCTCGAATAAGCTGTTCACTCTACTTTGCTGTTAGGCGACCTTGGCGGTTAGACGATCAAGAGTTGTAGACATATAGCTCAGTTGCAGTTCAGCCTGTTCGCGGTGGCTTCTACGGTAAGGCGACCTTGCGGTCAGACGACCAAAAAGTGCAGACAAAGTTCTTTCTTCAGCAGTCAATAAAGCAGTTCGCGCAGCTTTGCGGTCAGCAATGCGGATAGGCGGCTAGGTGGTTACAGTGCCCTGTTCGCCAGTTTTGTACTTGCATGTTTTTTGGTGATCTCCATCAGATGCATTACGAAATCATGCCCTCACAATGTATGTCTCGACTTGTAAAGAAGATTGTTAATACAATTTCGGCTCTTGTTCTTCTGGTTGCTACTGGTTTATTTGTCTTGGTTGATTGAGTGTTCCTGCAACCTTCCTCATTTTATAAAATTTTATAGGATGTCACACAAATCCCTCCAGTAGCTGGTGTCGTCTCTCCTCCAGTGATTTCCCCAACTAGTGCTCAGAGTTCCTCCGATTGTTGGCATCATCTCTCCTCAAATGACCACCCCAGCTAGTGCTCAGAGGTCTTCTAGTAGTTGGTGTTGCTTCCCGGAACATCTAGTGTAGCTTCTTGCGACAGCTCCCTCCTCTTCCCTCTCTTTGCCAAGTTTGGCTAAGTTTTCACATGCCATAGAAGTTCCTGATAAAGAAGTGATGAATACCAAAGTATTAGCCAACATATCGGGATACAACTCTGGTGTTCAAAGTTTGTTGAGATAGTTCTCCAATATTTGGCTTAAATTTCAACAAGAAGTATAGTTTTTTAAAAACTTCAAATTTGTTAATCTATTTGTGAAATTAACGGCATGATTGAGGGTCATAGGGACTACTGATTAAAAAGTTTTGATATATAGAACTACAACTTTGATGTTCAGTGTATTCATATTAGATGTCACTGAGATGTCCGAACAATTGAGTGAATGGTTTAGAAAATTTGATAAATATAAAAAGTTAATGGCTAACCCACTTGAGACTCATTTTTGAGAATCATAGTGTGCTCAGATTAAAGAGTTGTTTTTATCGTTGCTGTAGCAAATTAATTTCACTACAACTTTCAAGTTGGTCATGCTTATTAAATCAGCCTTCAGCTCATAATTAGTCCCGAAAAGAGTTAATTAATCATTTTTTGTAGTTTATTAAGAAGAGGTCAAGGGTTCTCTCATCTTAACACAAATATGATGGTTTGCATGTCATCAGACTACATATTTAGCTGTCTACACATCACAGTAAATCAAAAATTCCTCCAATCATTGATACTATGATATAAGTGGTTGTGATTAACATGGATGGGATCCAAGGGCCCTTGTAGGGCATTGCATGAGATCAAATATCCCTGTAGCTAGTAGCCTAGGATCCACACCGCCGATACCTTGCGGGATTTGAAGGCCATCGACGGTGACCGGGATCCTCCGTACTCCGGCCCAACATATAGGAGGCACGCCGGCTGGTGGTGATCTAGTTGGTATTTAGAAATTGGAATGCTGTTTTTTTGGGGTTTTGAATATCAAAATGATGTACAAGTAGTGGTTTAGGGGTTACATATAGCAAAGGGCTGTGTATATCCAATTAAGATTAGGTTATATCAATTGCCTAAAATACAATATTTTTGGAGAAGTGTTATTTACAGATCATATTTGTTTATTCGTAGTTTGTTACTATCTGCAACTCTAAGGAGTGCCAATTTTATTATTCGTAAACATTTTTGAACAAAGTTCGCCAATTGTTGTGTCGGTGATCAGTGATTGTAAACTGAAGTTGGAGAGTTGGATTCAGAAGGACTCGTTGCGTATGCAGTAACAGAAGCACATCCTATTTCCAATCACTATTTTGAGAACATGAACAAAAATTAAAGAGTCTTCAAAAAATTCTTATCAAGAGAGACAACACAATTCTCAATTTTATATATATCTCTTTCGACCTTTTTCTGAGAGAGTGTGCAAAGTATTCACACACCCAAGTCTATGTCCACCTCGCATATTTTTGTAAACTACATCTATTTTTCTTTAGACACAACTAGAATTACCCACTCTCCTGGTGATACTTGCTCATTTTGAAGCTCTCAAAACCCGTTGTAAAGAATTACTCGATCTCCCTCTACAATATCAATGTTGGGTTACTGATTTCCCGTGAAAAAAATTGTGTGTGGTTCACCATGATGGGAGAAAAGGATCTTATTGTATTCACAAGTGGAGGTATATATAAGTACATGGGAGGGTATTCATAGCACCCATGGTGAGCATAAGACAACTCTACTACACAGTAAGTACACTACACCTAACACCTCCCCCCCCCAACTCACGGGGATCATACAATGAGAGTTTGGACAGAAGATGAGCATGTTGGATCCTCGTCTGCAGCTTAGTCATAAAATATGCAATCTGTTGCTTGGAAGGGACATAGGAAGGAGCAAGAGTACCACAACCATATTGCTCATGTAGGAAGAAGGCATCAACCTCGATATGCTTGGAGAGTGAGTGCTTCACCAGATTCAGAGTAATCTGAATGGCACTGATGTTATCATAATAGAGTGGAGTGAGGTTAGGAGAGGAGACACCAAGGTCCTCAAGAAGCCAACGAAGCCAAATAATGTCCCCAGTAGTGGTAGCCATGGCCCGAAGCTTAGCCTCAGTGCTGGATCGAGAAACACTAGTTTGTTTCTTGGACTTCCATGCAATAAGAGAAGAACCTAGGAACAGACAGGAACCGGCGACAGAGCGACGATCAACAGGATCACTAGCCAAAGTAGCATCCGAGTAAGTGTAGAGTTGCAAAGAACTGCTGCTAGAGAAGAAAAGACCACGGGAAGTCATCGCTCAGAGATAGCGCAAAAGCCGCAGCAGGTGATCATAGTGCACAGAGGTAGGGCACTAACAGACTGGCTCAACACTTAGACTGCATGGGCAATGTCGGGCCCAGTAATAGTGAGGTAGACAAGACACCCAACGAGGTAGCTGTAGTGAGTGGGGTCAGAGAGTGGAACACCATCATCCAGACCTAGATGAAGGTGAAGTTCCATAGGGGTATCTACTGTGCGAGAGTCGGAAAGAGCAACCCGAGCTAGGAGATCTGATGCGTATCTCTATTGAGAGAGCTGAAAACCGATGTCTATAGAGCTGGCCTCAAGACCCCAAAAATAGCTCAGTTGTCCAAGGTCGGTCATTTGAAACTGCTGCTGAAGGTGATGCTTGACGAAGGCCACATGAGAAGGATCATCACCAGTAATAATCATATCATCCACGTACAGTAACAAAAAGGTCCGACCACGGGAGGAGGAGTGCACGAACAAAAGTTGGATCATGTGGACATGGTTGAAATCCGGCGGCTGTAATGGCTGAACTGAAACATACAAATCACGCGCGGGGGTGCCTACTTGAGCCCATAAAGAGCTCGCCTCAAGCGACATACAAGTCCTGGAAGAGGGGATAGACCTGGAGGAGGAAGCATATATACCTCCTGTTGAAGATCTCCGTGAAGAAAGGCATTGTTCACGTCGTAGTCATGTGAACACCGACAACAACAATAAGAGTCCGGACTGTAGTCATGTGAGCAACTGAAGCAAAAGTCTCGTCATAGTCTCTCCCCTGCTCCTATTGAAAACCACGAGCAACCAGGCGAGCCTTGTACCTCTTCACAGAACCATAGGAGCGGGTATTGACCTTAAGGACTAACTTACAAGTAATAGGAACAACACCAGGTAGAAGAGGAACAAGCTCTTAAATACGAGTATGCTCAAGTGCCTCTAACTCAGCATACATGATAACCTGCCACTCAGGTATCTGGGAAGCCTCACGGTAGGTAGTCGTCTCTAGAGTGCTACAAGCAGTAGTAGGAAGGACACGAAGTTCCAGCGGATGTGTAGCAAGGATAAGGTGGTCGGGAGGACGTCGCTAACGAGGTAGGTTGTAACGCATAGGAGGATCGTCCACAAGACACTCATTGCAGGAGGCAGACACCGAGTCTGAGGGTATTGGAGGCAAGGGGACGGGAGGAGGAGGAGGAGGACGACGAGTGTAATGATATGGAAGGGGGACGATAAGCGCATCCGAGAGAGAGGTGGAAGGAGGAAGGGAGGAGGGAGGAGATGGTGTAGGCGGTAGGAAGAAGAAAGGAGGTGGAAAAACTGGTGGAGTGAGAAGAGTGAGGAACTGTACATCGTAGGGAGTAGTCGATGAGTGCGAGGTCGAGGGAACAAAGGACACAAAGAATGGGTGAGACTCATCAAATATGACATCACGTAAGATACGAAATCGACGTGCTACAAGATCATAACATCGATAGCCCTTGCGCTCAGTACTGTATCCGAGAAAGACACAAGATATTGATTGAGCAGAGAGCTTGATACGCTCACGTGAGGGAAGAAAAACATAACACCGACAACCAAAAACACGCAGATAAGTATAACGCGGGGGTCGGTAGTACAGACACTCACTAGGACACCGACCCTGAAGAAAAGTAGAGGGTTGCGGGTTAATGAGATAAACACTAGTAGAGACAGCCTCAGTCCAAAAATGAGGAGGAACGTGAGAGGAGATGAGGAAAGTGCGAGCTGTCTCAATGATGTGACGATGCTTCCTTTTAGCAGTGCCATTCTGAGCGTGAGCACCAGGACAGGCAAGCTGGGCTAGAGTGTCGTGGGTAGCGAGCAGGTCGCGAAAAGCACGAGAGAGATACTCCCCCCGAGATTCAGAATAGAAAATACGCTTGGAGTCAGAGAATTCGGTGCGCACCATAGTGGAAAAAACAACATAAATCTGAAAAAAAACTCAGAGCACGAGTTCATGAAATAAATCCAGCAATAGCGAGAATAATCATCAATAAAAATAACATCGTACCAATGTCTGCCCTTTGATACAAATGGTGCGGGACCCCATATATCTGAATGAACTAAATCAAAGGGACGACAAGACCTGGACTCACTGGACTGATAAGGGAGTTGTAGCTATTTGCCGAGCTTATAACTCGTACAAGAGTGAGACCTATTAACAAAAACACGACCAAGAAGACCAATACTGATGGGGGACAAAAGACGCGAGCCACTGGGATGACCAAGTTGGTGATGCCACTAAGAGAAGCCCACTGAGGAAAGAGACAGAGAAGAAGCTGCCGGTGATGATGAAATGGAGGAAAGATGAAGATTATCAAGGATGAAGACCCAGCTACGATGATGACCAACTCTAAGGAGTGTCCCTGTTAGATAATCCTGCACACGACAAACAAACTCATCAAAAATAATAAGTCAACCGTGAGAGGTAAGTTGACTGGCGGAAATAAAGTTCATGGATAAATTGGGTATGTATGCCACATCAGGAATATGTAAATGGGTGGTATGAAGAATGTCACAGCTAGTGCAAGGGAGAATAGTGCCATCAACAACCATAACACTGAGGGTAGACAAGACGGGCTGATAGAACAGGAGATGAGTTACATCATGAGTCATGTGAAAAGAGGTTCTACAGTCAAACAATAAGTCGGAGGAGGTGATACCTGTTGGGGCGGAGGCGACCGGTTGAGAAGCAGAGGCACCAGAAGCATCCAGTGAGAGCACATCGACAGAGGAACGATGCAGTGAACTGTGAGATAGTTGCTGGGCAATATGCTGAGCAAGCTCAGAAATAGAGAGTGACTGTGTCATAACAGAGAAATGAGCTGGAGGAGCATCAGGAGCACGATGATGACCACACTGCTGAGTCATCCGAAGCTTGCGGCACTCGGATTTGGCGTGGCCTATGCACTGACAGTAATGACAATAGATAGGCTGACGATGAGGAACACCAGCTTGAGCAGTTGATGGCACTGAAGGACGAGGAACAGGCCGCACCGGTGCACTGTAACCCGGTGAAGGCAGCAAATGAGTACTCACAAGGGAGGACTGCGGTGAAAACTCTGGAGCAGCAAGGACAGTATGATGCAGCACACCAGAAGATGCAGCAGTGCCCAAGGAGTGGAGACGAGTATTTTTAGCGATTACCAAAGCCAGTGTATCGCTAAGAGAAGGAGGAGGATCCCGGTGCAAAAGCTGGGCATGAATAGGCTCGAACGCGGGGCGTAAGCGCATGAGGAACTCATACATGCGCTGAAGGTCGCGATCCCGAGAATTAGCAACACACTGGGGGCAACTAATGCAGGGAGAAGGAGTCATCTCATTCACTGATGCCAGAGGTCAAGGAGTCAGCAAAAAAAAGCCGAGACAGAATGATCATGTTGATAGTAAGTGCCAAGGGTCTAGAATAGAGAGTAACACAGAACCTGACTGGAGGGCAAGTAGAGACGACGCAGATGATCCCACACTGCCTTGGCCGTAGGGAGCTGCTAGACGGTCATGCGAATGGGGAGCGCACAGGACTGGCAAATGACGACTATCATACGGGAGTCAGCAGAGCTCCACTTGGCCATGTCGGAATACTAGACGGAAGCGGCGGTGCTAACTATGGAAGAATCTTCCACAAAAGGGGCTGCTGATGGAGGCGGAGCAGGCTCAGAGACGTCACTATGGCCCCACAGATCTAGGCCACGGAGGATAACGCCAATAGTGGCGGACCATTCCTTGTAGTTTTGTCCATCAAGCATGACATCCGCCTTCTGGAGAAAAGCGTATGAGGTCATAGGGTAGGGCAGTAGGAAACGACACAGGAAGCAGCGACACAATGACACGGGATTGAGCGGCGACACAATGGCTCGGAGCAAACGGGATTGATCGGCACGGGCAGCGACAGCCGGGATCGATTGACACGGAGTAGATCCAAGCAGACAGGATCGATCGGCACAGAGCAGACGGGATCGATCGAAGCAGATAGGATCGATCGACAGAAGGTGTAATCGGCGGAAGGGGATCAGAATCAGGGCGGCAAGGTTGCGTCAATCCGAGCGTCGATCGAAACCAGGGCGAGCGGGATCCGAACGCCGATCGAGTGCGGAAGGAGGAAGGCGATTGCTGGAATCGGGATCAGAACACTGCAGCGCGCGTTGGAATCGGCTAGGGTTGGGAACCCCCCTCTGATACCATAATAGGAGAAAAGGATCTTATTGTATTCACAAGTGGAGGTATATATAAGTACATGGGAGGGTATTCGCAACACCCATGACGAGCATAAGACAACTCTACTACATAGTAAGTACACTACACCTAACACACTAGTCTCCTAGCAAAAATTTGTCGGTAAGCAATGTAAAGTCAGTGCTATCCCGCAGTTGTGAAAGAGTGGACTGCTGACTGCCCAAGTTTTAATGGGAAACCATTATAAGAATATTCTTCTACGTTTCATGCTTCTTAGCTTAGCCTTAACATATCTATCTTTATTTCGTGTCTTCTATGTTATTAGATTTCCCGTGAAAGTTGCAGGCAGTGGCGACTCCAGCAATAATATCAAGTGGTGTCATATTTATAAAAAAATATTAATGACAAAAACATTAAAATATATATATATTAATTCTTCACAAAAATTCGATTCGTAGTACATAAACTTCCACTTGAGATTAACTCAAATTTTCTTCCACTTGGCCAAATCAAAAATCCAAACATCCCAAAACTGCTAAAGAAGAGAGATTTAGGGTTCAATCAGGATTCAGGATTCAGGGAAAGGAATGAAAAGGAGTGCGGGATTCCACCTTACCAGGCGACGAGAAGAAGAAAATCGTCAAGCCCTAGCTTTCCGATTCCGCCAGGCAGCAGGAGAAATGAGAACAAACGCGTGATAAGAAAGATCAACCCCAATGTCTAAAATTTATATATATATATGGAGAATAGATTGCGGTTATTATAATAACCGCAGTCTATTCTCCCTATAGACTGCTTAAGGTGTATTTAGTTATATACGCGTCTTTTGAATCTGCACCTTCTACGGGCATTTTTAGGAAAAGTGTTGAACATGAAAGTTGTAGATCTCGACTATATCTACAACTTTCATGTTCAACACTTTTCCTAAAAATGCCGTTTAGGCCTAATCGGCGGCCTAAACGGCATTTTTAGGAAAAGTGTTGAACATGAAAGTTGTAGATATAGTCGAGATCTACAACTTTCATGTTCAACACTTTTCCTAAAAATGCCCGTAGAAGGTGCAGATTCAAAAGACGCGTATATAACTAAATACACCTTAAGTGTATTTCCATGGAGAATAGACTGCGGTTATTATAATAATCACAGTCTATTCTCCATATAATAAAATTTTCCAAAAAATTTGGGGGGACACGTGTCTCTGTGGCCCCCCTGTAAATCCGCCTATGCAAGTGGGGTCAGCTGACCCACAAATTTCAATGTGGCGTTGCCCATGGTTGCAGGCTTCAAGTAGTTTCAACTTTTATAGGTATGCATGGCCTTCTACTCTTTTGCTCTTCTGAGATTTCAATTTGGATTTGAGAGAGTTTATGAGCGTTCAAAACTAGTTATTTTTATCTCGTGGCATACCAAACATACAGTGGTGGATTAAGAAAATTAAAAATGAGGGTACATAAATTGATAATGAGGGTGCATAAATTTTTTTTGAATGCGCTTCTGAGTTCTTAAAATTTTAGCATGAGAGCCAGACATCAACTTTCTTCAAAAAATTTTTTGAACGTTTCCATCTTATCAGAGTTGTTTCTTCATCATCTGGTCACCGTTTTTGACGTATAAGTAGTCAAAATTCATTGCCTTGACGAGAGGAATCCAAATACACTAACAATTTTGAAAAATAATGGAGGGAATGGTGTCCCTCGGGCCTCCACTCTGGATCTGCCCCTGCAAACATATATTCCATGATGCAGTATTTTTGTCCAAACTCACTAGAGTAAAAACGTCACGCCAAACGGACCCTCAAATGCTTCGACCATCTATCTGTTTTTTATGGACTTACAATTTTCAAAAAAATTCACCTTCACTTTCATTGTCCTTCCATCCTGCCGCCAATGCACGGTGATTTTGCCATTTTCAAAACCATGAACCGGTTTTCATTGTATCAATTTCTCTTTTATTGCTCTTGCTCCTACTAAATTGATTCCACTCTCTTTCTTTGTGCCTGTATACGTTGAGATTGCAGCAAATTTTGGTTCAGAATTGCTCTTGCGTAGTTATTTATTGTGTAGGTTAATAGGTTTCACTATTTCCAAAATTGAATTTCATTTTTTTTTTTTGTGTAAGGTTTTAGATGTTAGATGCCTCAGATTTTATTATTTAAACAAATTTATTTATATATATATATACATATATTTTTTTTATATAAAAATGTATAAGTGTACCCATAATACATGTTTATAAATTACACAATAAATATATAATATTATAATTACAATTAAGCACTAAACATGAAATAAAATATTATGACTCATCGCTAAAGTTAAGGAGCTAAGCGGAGATGTACCAAATGAAGTTTTAAAGAAAATATTACAACCTGGCTAAAATAATAATAAAAATATTGATATAAAAAAAAGATATTTTTGCTTAAAATATTAATATTATGTTATTTTCTCCACTAAAAATTTCACGTCGAACATGCCGAATGACATCTACAATCAAGGATTCTACTCCGCCGCCCTTTATCTTTAAGGAGCTGCTAAAGGTACCACATTTTTTGTTTTTTCACACCGCCTTTGCTAAAGGCGCCTAACTAATTCAGAGTTTGTTAAATACACTCAGAATTGTAAATTGCACAGCAACCGTGTTAAAGCGGGTCACTTAAATTTTAATAAAAAAGGAGAAGTCATGATTTGGTATAATAAGAGCATTCAACCCTTAAAACTGAAGATAAGTAGAAAGGAATATGAAGTAATTAGGAAGTCAGAGCATATGCTTTTTCAATCTTGTAGAAGTTTTGACATTTCAAACAAACTCTTCATCGCACACATTTCAAATTCCATCGCGTGACAAGAAGAGAATCCCCTCTAAAAAACAAAACCCTTCTCTTGAAATCCGAAGGAAAATAAAAGAGAGAACATAAAAACATAAATATCAACCACAGATATCAAGCTTGTGATCAAAATGCCTATAATGGAGTTGCCTGTCTCCACGCCCTGGCCCTGAACCAAAACACTTGAAGCAAAGAGCCGACCCAGTCTCCCTTTCATAGGCGGCGGCGAGATGCTGGCTGTGCGAGCTTTGAAGTTAGGCGGTTTTAACCAGGAAGTGTTGTGAGAAACGGTGCGGAAAAACAAAATCACACAACCAAACACAATAAACACGATGCGATTTACGTTGTTCGGCGAGGAGCGCCTACGTCCACGGGAAGGGACTGTTCACTATCAACGATCGGGAGAAAAAGAAAGGTCAATACACAATACAACTCAACTCTCTCCAGATATCTCTCCCACAAAGAAAATCCTAACCCCTTTATATTTATAGGGGAAATTAGGAATTACAAAAAAGACCAAAATACCATCTCTTATACAACAATCTCCACCTCATCTCTTATTTGACACAACAAATATGAGATGACACAATAAACAACAACACCAAAAACGGCTGCGCCAAGTAGGCTGCCTACGTACCCCCCTCCCATGGGATCAAGCCACGCGTAGTTCTTCAAAAGTGTCTCTTAAGGCACTCACCTCTGAGCTCGAACGTTCACCAATCCTTTGCAATATGTGAGCTTCTGGACTGAAAGCACCTTCGTGAGCATGTCGGCTGGATTCTCTTTTGTATCAATTTTCTTCAAAAGAACCTCGTCTGTCTCGATCAAGTCTCGAACAAAATGGTACCTGACATCAATGTGTTTGGCACGAGCATGATGCACTGGATTGGTCGCCAAGAAAATCGCGCTTTGACTGTCACAGAAGACAGTTAAAGCCATATGCTCAACACCCAGATCATCTAGTAGGCCTTGCATCCAGATGGCCTCCTTCATAGCTTCTATCACTGCCACGAATTCAGCCTCTGTTGTAGATAAAGCCACTGTCGACTGCAGAGTCGACATCCAACTCACTGGACCGCCTGCCAATGTGAATAAATATCCGGTCGTAGACCTGCGCCTATCTATATCACCTGCATAGTCGGAATCGGTGTAGCCCATACACAACCCAACACTGGACTGTTGCCTCTCGTACACTAAACCAACATCAACTGTACCCTTGAGATACCAGGAAGAACAAGCACGGAGAGTGATTTAACATTAAAAATATAATAAAGTTATGCTAAAATTTTGTCCATTCCCAATAATTAAAGGCGATTGTTAACCGCAACTCATTATTGGCTAATCGCACTCCAAAATTTCCTAATTTTTCGTGCCTTTTCGAAGTTGTAGTTGAACACTTTTCCTGAAATTACATGTACAAGACATATTTTGAAAGACGCAAAATCTGGACATATTTCCAAAGTACGCTTTGTACATGCATTTTTAGGAAAAGTGATCAACACAAAAGTTGTAGATCTCGACGAGATCTACAACTTTCGTGTTGAGCACTTTTCCTAAAATTGCATGTACAAGGCGTATTTCGAAAAGACACAAAAAGTTATGAGATTTTGAGGTGCGACTAGCCAATAACGGACTGCGGTTAACAATTGCCTAATTAAATTGCTACAAGAACTTCACATATTAAATTGAGTTAACAGATAGCCCGCATGATTGTTTGAGTAGTTCTTTTAAATCGATTACTTATATTTCTTCATCTATTGTATCTTTGCGCAAGGTGTCAATTCGTTTTCAAGGCAAGCCAGAACAGTATGTCAAACAAGGAAAGAGGTCACAAAGAGCAATATCTATTCAAGCAGAGACTCTTACTATGTGCTGGACAGTCGGGACAAAAACATCAACAATTCATAAAAGTCTTAACATATACACATCAGACAAAAAACATAAATAAGCTTTAGAGTGCACCAAAAAATATTGAAATAAACTAATTAAGATGCATAATAATGATAGAAATTGAAGGCTCGAGAGAACATTCCTCTGAATATAAATCACAAATCAAGTGTGCATAATCAAGGGCGATTCTTAGAAGATATTTGTTGGGTGTGGCCCGCCATCCAGGTGTTGGATGGGGTGCCTCCCGGGCGCACCCGGGTTGGCTCCTGGCATGGGTGCAGGGGAACTCCATGGTACGGTTTAGTGCAAGGGAGTCGGGTTGGCTCCGGATATGAGTACAAGGGAGTTCCGGGCACGGTTTAAGTGCGAGGGAGCCATGCGAACAGTTTGACCGGTCCTGCTAAAATAATATAAAGAAATTGGTAGCGCCCTTCCTAACACTCCGGGATTTTGAAAGAGTTGATAGGCGCCATTCCTAACAGATATTGTCATTCACTTCAATGTTACTTGTCTTTCGCTCCAGGCTGAAGGAAACAATGAAAACTGAATAAGCTGCCATGATTGTTTTATTTGATGGCAAGGTAACTTACTAATTGAGGGGGTATCCATAATTTCTAAAGGCACTCAAAAGCTATGTGAAAAAAACGCTCTGATGCCTGAAAAACAACAATGAAAAAAGAACAAGCTTGGAATGCAACCTTAGCTTTAATTTGTCTTATATATCAATGCAAAAAACACATTTTGCATTTATAACCATTGGGCTGTGAAAATGCTAAAAAAATGTAAATAGAGAGGAACACAAAAAATATTAACTAAATGAAGCAAATGCAACCCGTGTTCTGTGAAGAAATGTTGGAGCTAAGAATATCTTTTGATGACATGAAATAACTACGAAAATTACCAAGTTCTAATCATACCTAAGAGACAGCTATGATGTTACCATTATCAGGATGGACAACACAACCCATAATATATTCTGAGATGCAAATAAATTCTTCATTAATAAGAATTACTAGTTTTTTTACATTTAATGGGTGATGCGAGTATTACATGTGAATGGCCGATGTTACTCGGATCTTAATATTTAATCAAAAATTTAGTTTGCTCAAATAAAGTAGGTGAAATAAAAATTTCTTGCTTAAACTAAAATCAAAGTGGAAATTCTTTAATGTACTGAGAATGATGAGCAGGAAGTTCTGATCATCTGGGAGTAGTCTCACAACTGGAACTAAGGACTCTCAAGCAGGGTAGGAAAGAGACAACTTGGCTTCATTCTTAAAAATTAAGTTTTAAACACAAGTTGGATTACTCAAATAGTTTGGCAAGCGTTTTTGCTCTAGTGAGTTTGAACAAAAACATCACAATTATACAATGAATGTTTGGCAAGACAACAGTTATGACCGCAACCAAGAAAACAAAATTAATTTTGAATGTAAAATGGATGAAGTTTCTTAGGTGAGGTCGGGCGTTCACGAACAACAGTTCATGACCACTGCGCCAAACCGAGCCTAAGTGTAGAATCCAATGTTTGAATTTCTTCTAGTCTGTTGTACTTGGTGTTCTTAAACGATTTTAATTGAGGTTCGAATAAGATTTTGGCCAATTAGTAAGGCGAATTTACCTATTCTGCGGCAAATTACAATTCCAAAATTTATAAAGATTAAGTATCTTTTAAGTTTAAAGTTTGAAATTATCATTTGTTAATAATAAAATATCTTATTTCCATCTGTTTTTATAAAGTTTGCCCTAACGATCACCAAATGTAAATTTGCAAATTTGTTCATTTAGGGTCTTATTGGTCGATCGCACTAACAAGTTGTGAGAGCATACATGAGTGACATGCACAATAAAAGCGTACAAGCGCGGATAATGCACAATCCACTAAAAACAATATAATCTTCCAAGCATGTAAAAGCACGATATTACTAACACAATTAAGAACCAAAGCTACTATCTTTAGTTCGACAAAAATATTAACAAAATGCAAAAAGTGTTTTGTAAAAAAAATATTTGAGGTAAGCAGTATTTTTTGATGACACAAAATAACTTGAAAAAAATACCGAGTTTTTATCATACCGAAGTGTCAGCTATGATGTAGCCAATATTAGGGTGGGCAACACAAGTTCAGGATATTTTGAGGTCCAAATAAAAATCTTTTGTTCGTAACAATGACTAGGTTTTCACTGTGAAACATAAGGAGTATGAAAACAAACAATAAAAATGTAAAATCAGTGTGTTGATTCTGCGTGCTTGTATTGCTCAAATACAAACTATAATTTAGTCTGCTCAAATAAACTCGGAGAAATAAAAACTTCTTGTTTAAATCAAAATCCAAGTGAAAATTCTTTAATGAGCTGAGAATGATCAATATGAAGTTCTGAACATCTGAGAATGGTCAATAACTGGAACTAACAACTAAGGACTCTGATGCGGTGGGCCCAGAGCCGCCCCGCTCTGACGACAGTCACAACCTAGTCAAAGGAGCACGTCCAGCGACACACAGCCGGGCTGCAGCCCAAGCACCCCACCCAATACCGCACCTATTCTCAGCGCGGCGGGATGTTGAGGCGAGGTCTCGAACCCAGCCCCCTTGATAAAGAGCTTTCCTAACAGCTCTGACGACAGTCACAACCTAGCCAGAGGAGCACGTCCAGCGACACACAGCCGGGCTGCAGCCCAAGCACCCCACCCATGACCGCACCTATTCTCAGCGCAGCGGGATGTTGAGGCGAGGTCTCGAACCCAGCCCCCTTGATAAAGAGCTTTCCTAACAGCTCTCATCACCAAGGGGGCCGGGCTGCAGCTCAGTTGGTGATGAGAGCTGTTAGGAAAGCTCTTTATCAAGGGGGCTGGGTTTGAGACCTCGCCTCAACATCCCGCCGCGCTGAGAATAGGTGAGGTCATGGGTGGGGTGCTTGGGCTGCAGCCCAGCTGTGTGTTGCTGGACGTGCTCCTCTGGCTAGGTTGTGACTGCCGTCAGAGCGGGGCGGCTCTGGGCCCACCGCATCAGACTCTCAAGCAGCGTAGGAGCGCTCGAATAAGTGTAGGATCTCATGTTCAAATTTATTCAAGTCTGTCGTACTTGGTGTTGTTGGCCAATTTTATAAGATTCATTATATAGAGAAAATATGGAAGTAATATGGATTTTAAGGCATGTTATGCTTCCCTCATTTGCCTAAATTATCTATTACTATTTAATCTTTTATTTAAGGACTTTTTGATAAATTAAACGTGTTAAAATATAATGAAAAAGTCCATTAGGAGCCCATGTATATTCTATTTAGTCTCACATTGTAGATGTAGAATACTCTCCCTATCTTTCTCTTTATATAGGTGTATGTACTCCTGTATTTATACAATAATAAAAGATCTCGGTTAATTTTCTCTCTTGTATTTCTCTACATAGTATCAGAGCCAACGGTCTTGTTCTAGACGGTTAGTATTTTTGCTAACCGCGGTCTCTCTGCCCTAACCACCCATCTATCTTGCTCTGGGTGGTCTCTCTTCCCTAACCGCTGACATTCCTTTCTAACCGCTCCTGCGGTGTCTGCCTCCAGCCGCAGATTCTCTTTTCTCTAACCACTTCTCTCATTTTCTCCACATCCTCCCCCATCCTCCCTGTCTCTCTCCATTATAGAGGATTCTCTGGGCCCCGCCTCTCACTTTCCGTTGTGCCCGCATCTTTCTTATCGTTCTTGTCGCGCGGTCTGCTCGCTGCGCCCTCTTCCTTGCCGCTGCTTGTTGCGCGGTCTGCCTCCTGCTTATAGTGTGGTTTGCCTTCTGCTTGTCGTGCGGTCAGCCCGCTGCGACCTCTCCCCTCTACTCGCCTTCCAGTGTTCGCTCGAGTAGCCGCGATTTTATCCTCTCTATCTGCTACAGTCTCTTCTGTCCGCTGCTCAGTTTTACGTGGCCTTGCCGGATAGTTCACTACGCTCTCTTTACTCGCCAAGTGGGCTATATCCGAAGAGCTCTTTTAGCCTCCCGTTCTCCTAGCCATTGCGAGCTCTTCTTATGCGGCCTTGCTGGATAGTCCGCTGCGAGCTCCTCTAGCTGCCCACTGCGAGCTCTTCTAGCTCTAGCCACTGCTTCCTGGATCTATCAGCTGCGGGCTCTCCTAGCCGCTTGACCTCCTTCCTCTAGTCGCCATGCCTGCTTCCAGGATCTAGCCGCTGTGGGCTCTCCTAGCCGCCCGACCTCCTTCCTCTTGTCGTCAGGCATGTTTCCTGGATCTAGCCGCTGCGGACTCTCCTAGCCACCCGGCCTCCTTCGTCTAGTCGCCAGGTCTCTCTTCTAGCCACCCTTCTCTTGCTACTATGGGCTATATGACAACTCCCTCCCATCCCGCATGTGTTGCTGCCCCGCCTTATGAAGTTCGTGATGAGCTTCGAATAACCACCATCTCTCTCAGCGGGAAGACCAATTTCGTCAAATGGGTCCATTCGGTTCGTCGTGTTCTACAGATCAATGGTCTTCTCTACTATCTCACTCGGGCCAAACCTGCTGACCCTACCGATGACTGGCTCCGTGATGACGACCGGGTCCAATCCTGGATGCTTAATTCCACGGACACTGAGACATATCGCATGATAATGTACTATGAAATGAACAAAGAAATGTGGGATGAGTTGCATTTTCTCTACTCCTGCAAGGACAGCTTACAACACCTGTTTGACATTATCTCTGCTCTTCAATCACTGGATCCTGGAAACACGGGCGAATTGTCTTCCTTTGTTGCTATGGCTTAAACTCTGGTAGAAGCCTGAATACAACGTCAGCCCCCTTCCACAGATCTTGCTACTCAACAGACACAGAAGAAAGTTGTTGGGATCGCTATGATGATGACTCGTGTTCCTAGTCATCTTCACAACGTCAAGGCTTAGATTCTTTCCTCTTCCACTACGCCCTCCTTATCTGATGTTTGTTCCATGTTGCTCAAGGTTACACCACCACCTGAGGTTCCTACCAGCTTCTCTCCAGCTATGCTCCAACAGCCTCTTTTACCTACTCCTGCTTCTTCAACACGTGGCTCTTCTACTCGGAAGGTCGCTTCATGTATCGGGGTCGGGGACGTGTGGGGCGCTCTACTCTCAAGTATACCCATTGTGGTCGGGATGGTCATCATGAAGCCACCTGCTACCGCAAGCATGGTCTGCCACCTCATCTTACAACTAAAACTGCTTCTGCTCCTCATCACCCAGGATCTACTCCTACTGGGTCCCACTCGTCTACCCGGCAAGATATCAACGACTTTCGCCTACAGCTTCAACAACTCAAAGGCGTTGTTAATCGCTCATCTGGCTCGGTTGCTTCTTTCTCAACCGAAGGTATCTCCTATCATAGCACTCACTGGATCGTGGACTCCGGTGCTACTCATCACATTACCTCCCAGAAGCCACCCCAGTACATGAGCTATGATTATCCCAAATTCATCACTGTGGCCAATGGCGACACAACTCCGGTGTCTGGAGCTGCTGAACTGCACCTCACTCCTACTCTTTCTTTGTCCTCAATTCTTCATGTTTCGGGATCACCCTTCAATCTACTCTCTATTAGTAGGTTAGCTCAGGATCTTGATTGTTGCATAATCTTCTCTCCTTCGTCTTTTGTTGTGCAGGATCGTCGAACACGGAATATTATTGGTAAAAGACGACTGTCGAATGAGCTTTATCTCTTGGATGTCTCCCTTACTATCCTCTCTGCAGTCCCCTCCGTTGATTGACATCGTCTTCTTGGCCATACTCCTCTCCCGATTCTCAAGAAGGCTCTTCCCGGTGTCTCCTTGCATGAGTTTTCCTGTGAATCATGTATCCTTAACGAGCAACATCATGTTTCTTTTTCAACTACCTGTAATCAGAGTACCACTCCGTTCTCTTTAGTACATTCTGATATCTGGGGGGCCCTATAAAATCCCCAGTGTTTTTGGTTACCGATATTTTGTTACCTTTATTGATGATTATTCACGTCTAATCTGACTTTATCTACTATGTGATCGTACTGAACTGACATCTGTCTTTCGTGCCTTTATTACTGAGACGCGTACACAATTCTCTGGTACCTTAAAAATACTTCGCACCGATAATGCTCGTGAATATACTAGTCGCACCTTCACAAACTTATGCACCGAGTTTGGGATTGTCCATCAGAGCTCATGTGCTTATACCCCCCAGCAAAATGGTGTGGTCGAGCGAAAGAATCAACATCTTCTTGATGTCACTCGATCACTTATGTTACAAATGCAGGTGCCCATGCACCAAATATTGGAACTTATATTGCAAATACAGGTGCCCAATTAGTTATCGGATACACATATATAAAGTTTAGAAAGGACTTATACGTTCATGTCCTTTCTAAACTTGATATATGCTTGCACACGAGTTGTGCCTTGCACTCGGATTGACGAGAAGCTAAATCTCACCCAAGAACGTCCATTCACGATGGGACCGGAGATGGGTAGGGTTGTACGGCCCGCGGGCCTGATAAAGTCGCCTTGGTGCAACGCCAAGGTGGGCCCCCTGGTGGGACTGCATGATGGCAGAAAGGTGTGACGCCTATCCTGCATCATTTATGCTTTGTTAAAACTATTAATACACTCGCCAATTAGATTAAGAAATTTCATTGTATGCGCATATTTATTTATGTGCATGTCATAATATTCCACCCTGTCCCCATTTTCACACCCATTGCTGCTAGGGCTTCGTTTGCTCAGATTCTGGTACATAACACTGTTTATATTTCTTCCCATCATGTATTTTGACAACCTTCTCCTCTTTCTGGGTTTTCTTTCTTCTCGCTTGGATAACTTGCTAGTTTGCTTCTGGTAAGTTACAGGAGAACACATATTATTTGTTTGCTTCAACATTCAGGTAATGAGCTTTCTGTTTGGTATGAAGAGCTAATAAAATGAAGAAGAAATAAGATCTAATGTTTGGGTTAAAAAACTACTTGATTGTTAACTTTTTTTCTCTTGAGGCCTTTTCCCCCTCGTATATCTACCATAGAGAAGTACAGTTAACATACATACATACATATATTATTCAACAGCCGCAGCCACCTCCAACAGCCAAATAAATAACAACAAAATTAAATCAAATGGTGTTAATTTTAAAAAATGCACTACATAGTTAATTTTCGGGTATATTTATCATCAAATAAGTTACTTTTTGTTTGTTTATTTTATTCACTAACCCCTTTATATTTATAGGGGAAATTAGGAATTACAAAAAAGACCAAAATACCCTCTCTTATACAACAATCTCCACCTCATCTCTTATTTGACACAACAAATATGAGATGACACAATAAACAACAACACCAAAAACGGCTGCGCCAAGTAGGCTGCCTACGTACCCCCCTCCCATGGGATCAAGCCACGCGTAGTTCTTCAAAAGTGTCTCTCAAGGCACTCACCTCTGAGCTCGAACGTTCACCAATCCTTTGCAATATGTGAGCTTCTGGACTGAAAGCACCTTCGTGAGCATGTCGGCTGGATTCTCCTTTGTATCAATTTTCTTCAAAAGAACCTCGTCTGTCTCGATCAAGTCTCGAACAAAATGGTACCTGACATCAATGTGTTTGGCACGAGCATGATGCACTGGATTGGTCGCCAAGAAAATCGCGCTTTGACTGTCACAGAAGACAGTTAAAGCCATATGCTCAACACCCAGATCATCTAGTAGGCCTTGCATCCAGATGCCCTCCTTCATAGCTTCTATCACTGCCATGTATTCAGCCTCTGTTGTAGATAAAGCCACTGTCGACTGCAAAGTCGACATCCAACTCACTGGACCTCCTGCCAATGTGAATAAATATCCGGTCGTAGACCTGCGTCTATCTATATCACCTGCATAGTCGGAATCGGTGTAGCTCATACACAACCCAACACTGGACTGCTGCCTCTCGTACACTAAACCAACATCAACTGTACCCTTGAGATACCTCAGAATCCACTTAACTGCCTGCCAATGACCCTGATCGGGATCATGCATGAACCTGCTCACCACACCAACAGCTTGTGCAATATCTGGCATTGTACAAACCATGAGATACATCAAATTGCCCACTGCACTAACATACAGAACTAGCTGCATTTCCTTCCTCTCTTGGTCGTCTTTAGGACACAAGTCAGCACTCAATTGAAAATGCGCTGCCAATGGTAAAGTCACTGCCTTAGTAGTGTCATCAATCCCAAACCTCTTCAACACCTTCTCAATATAAGCTCTTTGAGTGAGCCAAACCTTTCCAGCTTCCTTGTCCCTACAGATTTCCATCCCGAGAATTTTACGAGCTTCACCTAACTCCTTCATCTCAAACTGCTTTGAGAGTTGTCTCTTCATTCTATCAATCTCTGACTGACTTGAAGCGGCAATCAACATATCATCAACATACAATAGAAGATAGATGAACTCACCAGTAGACAATTTCTTGAAATATGCACAGTGATCATACTGACTACGTGTGTACTTCTGTCCCAGCATAAACTGATCGAACTTTCTATACCACTGTCTCGGTGACTGTTTCAAACCATAAAGTGACTTGTCCAATTTGCATACCAGGTCACTCTGAGCCTCATATCCAGGTGGCTGCTTCATATAGATCTCCTGCAAATCTCCATGCAAAAATGCAGTCTTCACATCAAGCTGCTCAAAAATCAGACCATACTGCGCTACTAAGGCCAAAAGAACACAGATCGACGGATGTTTGACAACTGGGGAAAACACCTCGTCATAATCGATACCTTCACGCTGAGCAAAGCCTTTGGCCACCAATCTTGCCTTGTAACGTACATCAACAGCTCCATGAGATCCTTCTTTCTTCGCATACACCCATTTGCACCTAATTGCTTTTCTACCTGGAGGTAACTTCATTAATCTCCATGTAGCATTTTTCTTTAGAGAAGTCATCTCTTCATCCATCGCATCCCTCCAAAAATCTGCTTCAGGATTCTCTACAGCCTCCTTGAAGTGACAAGGGATTTCAGCCTCAGATGTTGAAAGTGCAAATACAATGTGATCCCTAAACCAAGCTGGCTTCGGGACATTTTGCCTCCTGGTCCGCCTTCGGGCAATAGAATCCTGAACTTGACTCTTTGCCTCAACTTCCTCCACCTCCTGATCATCAGTATCTGGTACCTCATCAGCAGTCCCATCATATACCTCATCAGGAGTGTGAGGAGTTGGTGGAATAAATGGAGTCACATCAAACTCCTTCTTCTGATCAGTAGTAGTGATCGGCTTTGAACTCTCCACCTGCTCTGAGTCCCGAGGCTTTAGTAAACTCGCCTCGTCAAAAGTAACATCCCTGCTAATAACAATCTTCCTCTCTGACTGATCATATAGTTTATAGCCTTTGACTCCACGCCTGAAGCCAATGAAGATTGCTTTCTTTGCCCGTGGTTCCAACTTATCATTCTTCACGTGATAGTAAGCTGGACACCCAAATACTTTCATATGCATGTAATCTCTAGCAGGATGCCCCGACCATATCTCTTTTGGTGTCTTCTTTCCAATAGCTGCAGAAGGCAGACGGTTCACCAAGTGACAAGCATAATCAATGATCTCAGCCCAAAAAATCCTGCCTAACCCAACATTAGACAACATGCATCGAACCTTCTCCACCAAAGTACGGTTCATGCGCTCTGCCACCCCGTTATGCTGTGGTGTCTCCCTGACTGTGAAGTGATGCTCTATGCCTGATCTCCGGCACTCTTGCAAGAACGCTTTCGATGTGTATTCGCCTCCATTGTCTGATCTGATACATCGAATCTTTTTGCCAGTCTGGTTCTCAATCCACTTCTTCCAAGTCACAAATATCTCCAGAACTTCGCTCTTATTCTTCATGGTGTACACCCAAATATATCTGGAATAATTATCAATGAAGGAGACAAAGTATTGTCGCCCCGTAAAAGATTTCGTCTTCGTCGGGCCCCAAACATCTGTGTGAACATAATCTAAAATACCTTTCGTACTGTGCACGGATTTGCCAAAAGACACTCGCGTCTTCTTGCCAATCACGCAATGCTCACATAAATCCAATTTGCAGCTTTTCGCTCCCTTAATCAATCCTTGTCTTGATAAAGCCTGGAGGGAAGCCTCTCCAGCATGAGCCAATCTCATATGCCATAAAGTGCTGGCATCCAAGGAATCATCAGCCACAGCCACAGTCCCGGTAACTGTACTCCCCTGAAGATAATATAAATTATGGTGTCGAACTCCTCTCATGAAAACCAAAGCTCCGCGACTGATCTTTAGAACTCCTGACTCGATCACTACCTTGTAGCCTTTGGCTTCTAAAGCCCCAACATACAACAAATTCTTCTTGATATCCGGAACATGTCTGACCTCTGTCAACTCTCTCACTGCTCCATCATGCATCCGAACCAGAATACTCCCAACACCAATAGTACGACAAGACTGATCATTGTCCATAGCAACAACACTAGTATCCAAAGACTTGTAAGTATAAAACCACTCCCGATTGGGTCAAATGTGATAGGTAGCACCCGTGTCCAAAATCCAGTATGCATCATAAGTAAGTAAACATTGTGGGGGTAACAGAAAGAGACACATCAGACTCACCACCACTGGTAATCTCCTGGGTAATATGGGCCTTCGCCTCTGAGGAAAGCCCCTTATTTTTCTCCTTTAACTTGGGGCAATCCTTCTTCCAGTGACCCGTCTCCAAACAGAATGCGCACTGATTGCGCCCAAGACTGCGACCATGTGAATTCCCACGCTTCTGAGTACTTTTATTAGTCTTCTTGTACCAGTTCTTCTTTTTCTCAGATCTGCCTCGACGAGACACAAGTGCTTCGGCCGACTCCGCCTTCGATGACTCTTTATCTCTTCGACGGAACTCGTGATTCAACAATGTCGTAGACACTTCACTATACTTTAAGACCTCATTCCCATGAATGAGAGACATCGTGAAGTTATCATATTCATCTGGAAGCTAATTTAATAGAAGGAGTGTCTTATGTTCATCGCCAACATGCTCGTCCAAATTCAACAGATCTGCTAATAGCTTTGTGAACTCATTTAAATGCTCATCAATCGATACTCCACGCCTCATCTGAAACCGGTACAATCGACGCTTCATGTGGAGACGATTCTCCACGCTCTTCGTGAGATATTTGTTTTCCAGCGTCCTCCAAAGGTTTCCAGCAGACGTCTCCAACATAACTCCATATTTGATCTCCTGAGTCAAACAATTTTTGATCAACCCCCAAGCGCTCCGATTCATCTTTGCCCAAACTTTCTCAGTCATCCCATCAGGACACTCGTCACCATCAAGAACGTCCTCCAAATTTAGAGAGCACAACGAATCCATCACCTTGCACCTCCACATGCCAAAGTTGCCCTTTCTGTCAAACTTAGTAACATCGATTTTGACCGGATGCAAACCCGTATGATGGATCATGGATTCTACTGCCCCTGAGGATGAAGAAACGACATCGAAATCTCTCATTTTTCCGATTGATCACAACAATAATAACAGGAAACCAAAACACCGCAATGCAACAAAATATTTTTTTGTTAGTTAATCCAAAACAAACAAACAAAAAAAATTTGTTACCTCTTTCGGATCATGATTTCAACCACAAATGAAATTTGAACAGGAGATACAAGACTTGCTTTCTCTCACACCGCACACCTCCGCAACAAGAAGAACTCGTCCTCCCCTTCCTTGTGTGCCCAGAAGAAGAAAGCAAAAACATAATTTTTTTTTCTCGTCGCCGTGCTCCCGAGGGCTGAAGGGAAGAACCAAAATCAAAGCCAAGCGCACTTTTTTTTCAGGATTTGCTGTCGCTGCTCTCTTGTTCGGCCAAAGAGAGAGAAGCGGAATTTTTTTTTGATTCTAACAATGCCTCCTGTATACCTGTGAGGCTGTGACAGAGAGAGTCCAGAAAAAAATTTCCTTCCTTTTTGAATATCTCGGCACTTCCAACTGTTATTTGAGAGGAATAAAGGAAAATACTATTCCTTTTGAGTTGGTGGATTCTGCCAAGAAACGGTAAAAAGACAAAAATGGAACTTTTTCTTAATTCTAAAACAGCTCCCTGAGCCGCCCAGCCAGGCACCAAGCCTCCACCGCCTCTTACGCACGGAACCAGGAACAGTACCGCCCTTCTTTGTTTTCCAAAGCGACTTCTTCCTGTGAAACGGCCGGATCTACAAGAAAGCCGCCTCCACCAAACGAAAAACGATCCAAAACTGCAGCGACCCTCTCCCGATTGAGAATTCACGAACCACGTCGTCTCCAAACAAAAAAATCGCACCGTAATCTCTCTTTGATACCACTTGTTGTGAGAAACGGTGCGGAAAAACAAAATCACACAACCAAACACAATAAACACGATGCGATTTACGTGGTTCGGCGAGGAGCGCCTACGTCCACGGGAAGGGGCTGTTCACTATCAACGATCGGGAGAAAAAGAAAGGCCAATACACAATACAACTCAACTCTCTCCAGATATCTCTCCCACAGAGAAAACCCTAACCCCTTTATATTTATAGGGGAATTAGGGATTACAAAAAAGGCCAAAATACCCTCTCTTATACAACAGAAAGAACAAGCACGGAGAGTGATTTAACATTAAAAATATAATAAAGTTATGCTAAAATTTTGTCCATTCCCAGTAATTAAAGGCAATTGTTAACCGCAACTCATTATTGGCTAATCGTACTCCAAAATTTCCTAATTTTTCGCGCCTTTTCGAAATACGTCTTGTACATGTAATTTCAGGAAAAGTGTTCAACTACAATTTTCGTGTTGAACAATTTTCCTGAAATTATATGTACAAGGCATATTTTGAAAGACGCAAAACCTGGGCATATTTCCAAAGTATGCCTTGTACATGCATTTTTAGGAAAAGCTATCAACACAAAAGTTGTAGATCTCGACGAGATCTACAACTTTCGTGTTGAGCACTTTTCCTAAAATTGCATGTACAAGGCGTATTTCGAAAAGACGCAAAAAGTTATGAGATTTTGAGGTGCGACTAGCCAATAACGGACTGCGGTTAACAATCGCCTAATTAAATTGCTACAAGAACTTCACATATTAAATTGAGTTAACAGATAGCCCGCATGATTGTTTGAGTAGTTCTTTTAAATCGATTACTTATATTTCTTCTTCTACTGTATCTTTGCGCAAGGTGTCTGTTCGTTTTCAAGGCAAGCCAGAACAGTATGTCAAACAAGGAAAGAGGTCACAAAGAGCAATATCTATTCAAGCAGAGACTCTTACTATGTGCTGGACAGTCGGGACAAAAACATCAACAATTCATAAAAGTCTGAACATATACACATCAGACAAAAAACATAAATAAGCTTTAGAGTGCACCAAAAAATATTGAAATAAACAAATTAAGATGCACAATAATGATAGAAATTGAAAGAAATTGAAGGCTCGAGAGAACATTCCTCTAAATATAAATCACAAATCAAGTGTGCATAATCAAGGGCGATTCTTAGAAGATATTGTCATTCACTTCAATGTTACTTGTCTTTCGCTCCAGGCTGAAGGAAACAATGAAAACTGAATAAGCTGCCATGATTGTTTTATTTGATGGCAAGGTAACTTACTAATTGAGGGGGTATTCATAATTTCTAAAGGCACTCAAAAGCTATGTGAAAAAAACGCTCTGATGCCTGAAAAACAACAATGAAAAAAGAACAAGCTTGGAATGCAACCTTAGCTTTAATTTGTCTTATATATCAATGCAAAAAACACATTTTGCATTTATAACCATTGGACTGTGAAAATGCTAAAAAATGTAAATAGAGAAGAACACAAAGAATTTTAACTAAATGAAGCAAATGCAACCCATGTTCTGTGAAGAAATGTTGGAGCTAAGAATATCTTTTGATGACATGAAATAACTACGAAAATTACCAAGTTCTAATCATACCTAAGAGAAAGCTATGATGTTACCATTATCAGGATGGACAACACAACCCATAATATATTCTGAGATGCAAATAAATTCTTCATTAATAAGAATTACTAGTTTTTTTTACATTTAATGGGTGATGCGAGTATTACATGTGAATGGCCGATGTTACTCGGATCTTAATATTTAATCAAAAATTTAGTTTGCTCAAATAAAGTAGGTGAAATAAAAATTTCTTGCTTAAACTAAAATCAAAGTGAAAATTCTTTAATGTACTGAGAATGATGAGCAGGAAGTTCTGATCATCTGGGAATAGTCTCACAACTGGAACTAAGGACTCTCAAGCAGGGTAGGAAAGAGACAACTTGGCTTCATTCTTAAAAATTAAGTTTTAAACACAAGTTGGATTACTCAAATAGTTTGGCAAGCGTTTTTTGCTCTAGTGAGTTTGAACAAAAACACCACAGTTATACAATGAATGTTTGGCAAGACAACAGTTATGACCGCAACCAAGAAAACAAAATTAATTTTGAATGTAAAATGGATGAAGTTCCTTAGGTGAGGTCGGGCGTTCACGAACAACAGTTCATGACCACTGCGCCAAACCGAGCCTAAGTGTAGAATCCAATGTTTGAATTTCTTCTAGTCTGTTGTACTTGGTGTTCTTAAACGATTTTAATTGAGGTTCGAATAAGATTTTGGCCAATTAGTAAGGCGAATTTACCTATTCTGCGGCAAATTACAATTCCAAAATTTATAAAGATTAAGTATCTTTTAAGTTTAAAATTTGAAATTATCATTTGTTAATAATAAAATATCTTATTTCCATCTGTTTTTATAAAGTTTGCCCTAACGATCACCAAATGTAAATTTGCAAATTTTTTCATTTAGGGTCTTATTGGTCGATCGCACTGACAAGTTGTGAGAGCATACATGAGTGACATGCACAATAAAAGCGTACAAGCGCGGATAATGCACAATCCACTAAAAACAATATAATCTTCCAAGCATGTAAAAGCAGGATATTACTAACACAATTAAGAACCAAAGCTATAGTTCGACAAAAATATTAACAAAATGCAAAAAGTGTTTTGTAAAAAAAATATTTGAGCTAAGCAGTATTTTTTGATGACACAAAATAACTTGAAAAAAATACCGAGTTTTTATCATACCGAAGTGTCAGCTATGATGTAGCCAATATTAGAGTGGGCAACACAAGTTCAGGATATTTTGAGGTCCAAATAAAAATCTTTTGTTCGTAATAATGACTAGATTTTCACTGTGAAACATAAGGAGTATGAAAACAAACAATAAAAATGTAAAATCAGTGTGTTGATTCTGCGTGCTTGTATTGCTCAAATACAAACTATAATTTAGTCTGCTCAAATAAACTCGGAGAAATAAAAACATCTTGTTTACATCAAAATCCAAGTGAAAATTCTTTAATGATCTGAGAATGATCAATATGAAGTTCGGAACATCTGAGAATGGTCAATAACTGGAACTAACAACTAAGGACTCTCAAGCAGCGTAGGAGTGCTCGAATAAGTGTAGGATCTCATGTTCAAATTTATTCAAGTCTGTCGTACTTGGTGTTGTTGGCCAATTTTATAAGATTCATTATATAGAGAAAATATGGAAGTAATATGGATTTTAAGGCATGTTATGCTTTCCCTCATTTGCCTAAATTATCTATTACTATTTAATCTTTTATTTAAGGACTTTTTGATAAATTAAACGTGTTAAAATATAATGAAAAAGTCCATTAGGAGCCCATGTATATTCTATTTAGTCCCACATTATAGATATAGAATACTCTCCCTATCTTTCTCTTTATATAAGTGTATGTACTCCTGCATTTATAAAATAAAAAAAGATCTAAGTTATTTTTCTCTCTCTTGCATTTCTCTACATGGTATAAGAGTCATCAGTCATGTTTTAGTCGGTTAGTGTTTTTGCTAACCGCGGTCTCTCTGCCCTAACCACCCATCTATCTTGCTCTGGGTGGTCTCTCTTCCCTAACCGCTGACATTCCTAACCGCTCCTGCGGTGTCTGCCTCCAGCCGCAGATTCTCTTTTCTCTAACCACTTCTCTCATTTTCTCCACATCCTCCCCCCTCCTCCCTGTCTCTCTCCATTATAGAGGATTCTCTGGGCCCCGCCTCTCACTTTCCGTTGTGCCCGCATCTTTCTTGCAGTTCTTGTCGCGCGGTCTGCTCGCTGCGCCCTCTTCCTTGCCGCTGCTTGTTGCGCGGTCTGCCTCCTGCTTATAGTGTGGTTTGCCTTCTGCTTGTCGCGCGGTCAGCCCGCTGCGACCTCTCCCCTCTACTCGCCTTCCAGTGTTCGTTCGAGTAGCCGCGATTTTATCCTCTCTATCCGCTACGGTCTCTTCTGTCCGCTGCTCAGTTTTACGTGGCCTTGCCGGATAGTTCACTACGCTCTCTTTACTCGCCAAGTGGGCTATATCCGAAGAGCTCTTTTATCCGCCCGTTCTCCTAGCCATTGCGAGCTCTTCTTATGTGGCCTTGCTGGATAGTCCGCTGCGAGCTCCTCTAGCTGCCCACTGCGAGCTCTTCTAGCTCTAGCCACTGCTTCCTGGATCTATCAGCTGCGGGCTCTCCTAGCCGCTTGACCTCCTTCCTCTAGTCGCCAGGCCTGCTTCCAGGATCTAGCCGCTGTGGGCTCTCCTAGCCGCCCGACCTCCTTCCTCTTGTCGTCAGGCCTGTTTCCTGGATCTAGCCGCTGCGGACTCTCCTAGCCACCCGGCCTCCTTCCTCTAGTTGTCAGGTCTTTCTTCTAGCCACCCTTCTCTTGCTACTATGGGCTATATGACAACTCCCTCCCATCCCGCATGTGTTGCTGCCCCGCCTTATGAAGTTCGTGATGAGCTTCGAATAACCACCATCTCTCTCAGCGGGAAGACCAATTTCGTCAAATGGGTCCATTCGGTTCGTCGTGTTCTACAGACCAATGGTCTTCTCTACTATCTCACTCGGGCCAAACCTGCTGACCCTACCGATGACTGGCTCCGTGATAACGACCGGATCCAATCCTGGATGCTTAATTCTACGGACACTGAGACATATCGTATGACAATGTACTATGAAATGAACAAAGAAATGTGGGATGAGTTGCATTTTCTCTACTCCTGCAAGGACAGCTTACAACACCTGTTTGACATTATCTCTGCTCTTCAATCACTGGATCCTGGAAACACGGGCGACTTGTCTTCCTTTGTTGCTATGGCTTAAACTCTGGTAGAAGCCTGAATACAACGTCAGCCCCCTTCCACAGATCTTGCTACTCTACGGGCATAGAAGGAAGTTGTTGGGATCGCTATGATGATGACTCGTGTTCGTAGTCATCTTCACAACGTCAGGGCTTAGATTATTTCCTCTTCCACTACACCCTCCTTATCAGATGTTTGTTCCATGTTGCTTAAGGTTACACCACCACCTGAGGTTCCTACCAGCTTCTCTCCAGCTCTGCTCCAACAGCCTCTTTTACCTACTCCTGCTTCTTCAACACGTGGCTCTTCTACTCGGAAGGTCGCTTCATGTATCGGGGTCGGGGACATGTGGGGCGCTCTACTCTCAAATGTACCCATTTTGGTCGGGATGGTCATCTTGAAGCCACCTGCTACCGCAAGCATGGTCTGCCACCTCATCTTACAGCTAAAACTGCTTCTGCTCCTCATCACCCAGGATCTACTCCTACTGGGTCCCACTCGTCTACCCGGCAAGATATCAACGACTTCCGCCTACAGCTTCAACAACTCAAAGGCGTTGTTAATCGCTCATCTGGCTCGGTTGCTTCTTTCTCCACCGAAGGTATCTCCTATCATAGCACTCACTGGATCGTGGACTCTGGTGCTACTCATCACATTACCTCCCAGAAGCCACCCCAGTACATGAGCTATGATTATACCAAATTCATCACTGTGGCCAATGGCGACACAACTCCGGTGTCTGGAGCTGCTGAACTGCACCTCACTCCTACTATTTCTTTGTCCTCGATTCTTCATGTTTCAGGATCACCCTTCAATCTACTCACTGTTAGTAGGTTAGCTCAGGATCTTGATTGTTGTATAATCTTCTCTCCTTCGTCTTTTGTTGTGCAGGATCGTCGAACACGAAATATCATTGGTAAAAGACGACTGTCGAATGAGCTTTATCTCTTGGATGTCTCCCTTACTATCCTCTGTGCAGTCCCCTCCGTTGATTGACATCGTCTTCTTGGCCATACTCCTCTCCCGATTCTCAAGAAGGCTCTTCCCGGTGTCTCCTTGCATGAGTTTTCCTGTGAATCATGTATCCTTAACAAGCAACATCATGTTTCTTTTTCAACTACCTGTAATCAGAGTACCACTCCGTTCTCTTTAGTACATTCTGATATCTGGGGGGCCCTATAAAATCCCCAGTGTTTTTGGTTACCGATATTTTGTTACCTTTATTGATGATTATTCGCGTATAATCTGACTTTATCTACTATGTGATCGTACTGAACTGACATCTGTCTTTCGTGCCTTTATTACTGAGACGCGTACATAATTCTCTGGTACCTTAAAAATACTTCGCACCGATAATGCTCGTGAATATACTAGCCGCACCTTCACAAACTTATGCATCGATTTTGGGATTGTCCATCAGAGCTCATGTGCTTATACCCCCCAGCAAAATGGTGTGGTCGAGCGAAAGAATCAACATCTTCTTGATGTCACTCGATCACTTATGTTGCAAATGCAGGTGCCCATGCACCAAATATTGGAACTTATATTGCAAATACAGGTGCCCAATTAGTTATCGGATACACATATATAAAGTTTAGAAAGGACTTATATGTTCATGTCCTTTCTAAACTTGATATATGCTTTGTTGAAGTCTGAGACCGGGCGGTCTGGCGGTCTGTCCTGGCGGGTTTGAGACCGCGCGGTCTGTCCTGGCGGGTTTGAGACCGCGCGGTCTGGCAGTTTACCTTCAGCGGTTTGATGGCTGTGCTGTTGCTGTCTGGTTGCCGAGCTCTCAGGCGGTCTCCCCTTGCGGTCTCTCTCTCTCTCTAGTGGTAGCCGTGCGGTTAGCCCTTCTGTCTAACCGCGCGGCTTGTGCGGTTTGTTCTGTATAGTCCGCTTAGTCCTGTAATTTTTTAGTCCCACATCTCTTATTTGTACTCTCTCATCTCTCCTCCATTCTATATAAGGGAGGGCATACCTTTGTAATAGATACCTTTTTCTGATAATAAAGTTTCAGTTATACTACTTCCGGTTTGTTTCTGTTCGTTTCTCACATGGTATCAGAGGACTCGACCTTCTCCTCCTGATTCTGTGCGCCCTGTCCGCGCGGCTTCCCTTTCTTGTCGCGACCTGTTCTCGCGGCTTGCGTCCTGTCCGCGCGGCTTGCCCCTTCCTCTCGCGGCCTGTTTCCCGCGGCTTGTTTCTTCCGCCTGTTTGCTCGCGGCCTGTTCGCGCGGCCTGTTTCTGTTGCTTGCTTCTTTCTTGCGACCTGTTCTAGTCGCCGCTTCCTCCTTCTCTTCTCTAGTCGCCGCGACCTGTCTCCGCGGCCTTTTTTTGCCTTGTTCGCCTTTTGCCTCCCGATATCCTCCACTTCTGTTCGCGCGGTCTGTCTGCTAGCCGCCCGACTTCTCTCCCTCTGTTTGCTTCTGCGGCTTGGTCGTGGTTTTTCTGGCCGCTGGTGTCTGACATCGTGACCGCTGCAGAACTTCTTCTTCCTATCCGCGCGGATAGTTTCCTAACCGCGTGTCTTTCTGTTGTTTGCGCGGCAGATCTCTTTCTC
Organism: Platanthera zijinensis; assembly: GCA_039513925.1. Classification (NCBI taxonomy): domain Eukaryota; kingdom Viridiplantae; phylum Streptophyta; class Magnoliopsida; order Asparagales; family Orchidaceae; genus Platanthera; species Platanthera zijinensis. Next base: position 7,464,312 of record CM077078.1, on the reverse strand, counting down.
CTTACCGCTGCGTTTTCTCTCTGTTCGCGCAAGTTCTTCCTTATTTAGGCGGTCTCTTTGTCCTTCTTTCTTCGCCGCTCTCTCTCTTGTCCCGGCGACCTCTCTCTAAGTCGCGCGGCTTGTTCTCCTCTGTGCGGCTCTTCCTTTAGCCGCTCCTGCTTGTTACTCGCTGCGACCTCCTGCTGAGTCGCGCGGCTTGTGCTTTCCTAACCGCGCGGCTTGTTTAGGCGGCCTAAGGCGAGTTCTTTTGTTCCTCCCTTCATGGCTTTCATATACTCCTCAAAGCCGTTCGCCTCGGTGGTCACGTCTTCTGGTAGTGCCCACGTTGTTACTCAAGGAAAATGGTTGATCGACACCGGTGCTACTAATCATATGACCGGCAATCCCCAGTGTTTTTCTCTCCTAGAAACACATGGTCGGTTTCCCCCAGTTACTCTCGCTGACGGCTCTTCATCATCGGTTCATGGGACGGGGATAGTTCATGTCACTCCGTCTCTTCGCTTGGAGGATACTCTCTACGTGCCCAAGTTCCCGTGCAACTTATTATCTGTTACCTCTCTATGCAAGCAATTACAATGTTCTGTTCCTTTTACTTCTACTACTTGCTCTTTTCAGGATCCGGACTCCCAACGGACGATTGCTACTGGGACTGAGAGTGGCGGCCTATACTTTCTGGACAACATTTCCGCTTTCTCCACCTTCTCCTCCACCTCCACAGATCTTCTCCAATGGCATCTCCGCCTTGGTCATGCTCCTCCTCATCTTCTTCGTCAACTTCTGCCCCACCTTCCTCCACAAAGTCCACCGCTCAACTGTGAAGCCTGTCAGCTTGGCAAGCATCACCGCTCCTCCTTCCCTCCAAAGCACGTTCGTGGATCCACCCGTCCGTTCGATCTCATCCACTCCGATATTTGGGGTCCTCCTACCCTTACCGTTGGTCGGGGTAGTTCATATTTTGTCACATTCATTGATGATTTCTCTCGTTGTACGTGGGTGTATCTGTTAAAAGATCACTCCGAATTATTCTCTGTATGGACGTCATTCTATCTCATGATCAAAACTCAGTTTGATGTTTCCATTAAAGTTCTTCGATCTGATAATGCCAAAGAATATATCAGTCATGACTTTTCTGCCTTCTGCATGCACAATGGGATTATTCATCAAACGAGTTGTGTCTATACTTCACAACAAAATGGTGTGGCAGAACGCAAAAACCGTCACCTTCTTGATGTCGCTCGCTCCTTGATGACTCAGATGCATGTTCCTCGCTCCTATTGGGGCTATGCTGTTCTCCTTGCCTGTTACCTCATCAATCGCATTCCCTCCACCGTTCTCCACGGAAAAACCCCTTTTTCCATTTTGTATCCGGGCAAGGAGCCGTTTCATCTCCCTCTCCAAATATTTGGATGCACTGCCTTTGTGCATGCCCCTTCTGCCACTCGTGATAAGCTATCTCCTCGCTCCACCAAATGTATCTTTCTGGGGTACTCCACCACTCAGAAAGATTATTGTTGCTTTGATCCCATCCTTCGTAAGCAGTTCGTTTCTGCTGACGTCACCTTCTTCGAGAATACCTCCTACTTCTCGGATGACTCCCCTCCTCTTCTCCCAGCCTCTGATTCTCCTGCTGTTCCCTTTATTTCCTCGTCTCCCACTACGATATTCACCCCTACTCCGCCCTCGTCCACTCCTCTTGTTCCACCTCTCTCTCCCTCTTCTCCACCTCCATCTCCCGCATCTCCGCTGCCGTCGTTCTCTACTCCCGGGCCAGCTCTCTCTGCCATGGATGCTCCGGATGCCGAGGAACCTGCTGACCTGGATCTTCCTATAGCTCTTCGCAAAGGGGTGCGGACGTGTACCCAACACCCTCTTACTGCTGTTGTTTCATATGATCGTCTTACTCCTTCTCGCAGGGCCTTTGCTCTAGCTATCTCTACCACTGCCACGCCCCGCTCCTACCAGGAGGCCCTTGCTATTCCTCACTGGAAGATGGCCATGGATGAGGAAATGGCCACCCTAACAGAGCGGGGTACCTGGACTCTTGTTCCTCCTCCCTTCAGTACTGATGTTGTTGGCTGTCGCTGGGTCTTTGTGGTGAAATTTGCCCCGGATGGCACGGTGGACCGTTATAAAGCTCGCCTTGTTGCTAAGGGCTTTACTCAGACCTATGGGGTTGATTACTTTGACACCTCTCCCGTGGCTCGTCTCAGCACTATACGGGTTCTTCTCTCTGTGGCGGTCAATAAAGATTGGCCGATTTTCCAGCTGGATGTAAAGAATGCCTTCCTTTATGGTGATCTTCAGGAGGCCGTCTACATGGAGCAACCTCCTGGGTATGTTGCTCAGGGGGAGACACAAGTATGCCGGCTGAAGAAGGCAATTTATGGCCTCAAGCAGAGCCCTCGAGCTTGGTTTGATAAGTTCAGCGGCATCGTGGCGGCCGTTGGTTTTGTGCGCAGCTCTGCCGATCACTCTCTATTTACTCGCAAAACCTCCTCGGGACTGGTGGTTCTTGCAGTGTATGTTGATGATATTCTTCTCACTGGCGATGACCAGGAAGGGGTAGCCTTGACAAAGCGGCATCTTTGTCAACATCTGGTCACGAAAGATATGGGCTCTCCAAAGTACTTTTTGGGGATCGAAATCTCTCGGAAGCCCAATTCCTTAGTCCTCTCCCAGCGTAAGTATGCCCTTGATCTTTTAAAAGATGCAGGATTGACTGGGGCCAAACCTGCTCGATGTCCCATGGCTGTTGGAGAAGACAAAACCTGGACAGATGATTCGCCTCTTCTTTCAGATACTACGAGGTACAGACGTCTTGTTGGTAAGCTCATATATCTCACAGTGACCAGACCCGACATTTCCTATGCTGTTGGCAAGATGAGTCAATTCATGCAAGCTCCCAGGGAGTGCCATCTGCAGTCAGCCTTACGGATCTTGGAGTACGTCAAAGCCGCACCTGGGAAAGGATTGCTTTTCCAGAAGAATGGTCATCTGAGGGTTGAAGCTTACTCAGATGCGAGTTACGCTGATGACAAAGGGGATCGCAAGTCTACCTCCGGTTTCTGCACCTTTGTTGGGGGTAATCTGGTAAGCTGGAAGAGCAAGAAGCAGTCTGTTGTTTCCAGGTCCAGTGCTGAAGCAGAGTATCGGAGTATGGCGTCGACCACTTGTGAGCTAAAATGGCTACGGGCTCTAATGCTGGATTTAGGAGAGGTCTACAACCATCCGCTACCTATGTTCTGTGATAATAAGGCTGCCATATACATCTCCAAAAATCCGGTCTTCCATGAAAGAACCAAGCACATTGAGGTCGACTGTCATTTCATTCGTGAAGAGATCTTAAAGGAACAAATTTGCACTCCCTTTGTCACTTCTGATAAAGAGCTGGCTGACATCTTCACCAAGCCAGTTTCCGCCTCGTTTCATCATATTTGTGACAAGCTGGGCATGATCGATATATATGCTCCAGCTTGAGGGGGAGTGTTGAAGTCTGAGACCGGGCGGTCTGGCGGTCTGTCCTGGCGGGTTTGAGACCGCGCGGTCTGGCAGTTTACCTTCAGCGGTTTGATGGCTGTGCTGTTGCTGTCTGGTTGCCGAGCTCTCAGGCGGTCTCCCCTTGCGGTCTCTCTCTCTCTCTGGTGGTAGCCGTGCGGTTAGCCCTTCTGTCTAACCGCGCGGCTTGTGCGGTTTGTTCTGTATAGTCCGCTTAGTCCTGTAATTTTTTAGTCCCACATCTCTTATTTGTACTCTCTCATCTCTCCTCCATTCTATATAAGGGAGGGCATACCTTTGTAATAGATACCTTTTTCTGATAATAAAGTTTCAGTTATACTACTTCCGGTTTGTTTCTGTTCGTTTCTCACATGCTTGCACACGAGTTGTGCCTTGCACTCGGATTGACGAGAAGCTAAATCTCACCCAAGAACGTCCATTCACGATGGGACCGGAGATGGGTAGGGTTGTACGGCCCGCGGGCCTGATAAAGTCGCCTTGGTGCAACGCCAAGGTGGGCCCCCTGGTGGGACTGCATGATGGCAGGCAGGTGTGACGCTTATCCTGCATCATTTATGCTTTGTTAAAACTATTAATACACTCGCCAATTAGATTAAGAAATTTCATTGTATGCGCATATTTATTTATGTGCATGTCATAATATTCCACCCTGTCCCCATTTTCACACCCATTGCTGCTAGGGCTTCGTTTGCTCAGATTCTAGTACATAACACTGTTTATATTTCTTCCCATCATTTATTTTGACAACCTTCTCCTCTTTCTGGGTTTTCTTTCTTCTCGCTTGGATAACTTGCTAGTTTGCTTCTGGTAAGTTACAGGAGAGCACATATTATTTGTTTGCTTCAACATTCAGGTAATGAGCTTTCTGTTTGGTATGAAGAGCTAATAAAATGAAGAAGAAATAAGATCTAATGTTTGGGTTAAAAAACTACTTGATTGTTAACTTTTTTTCTCTTGAGGCCTTTTCCCCCTCGTATATCTACCATAGAGAAGTACAGTTAACATACATACATACATATATTATTCAACAGCCGCAGCCACCTCCAACAGCCAAATAAATAACAACAAAATTAAATCAAATGGTGTTAATTTAAAAAAATGCACTATATAGTTAATTTTCGGGTATATTTATCATCAAATAAGTTACTTTTTGTTTGTTTATTTTATTCACTACGACTGATCTCAACATTTCATTAAAGTTAGGGACGGATTTATTGTTATTATAACTTGAGGGACCTACTATTTCATAAAGATGCCTAACTTTAGAAACTGATTCAAGTGTTTTACCTTAGATTTATTAAGCTCTCATCCACTTTAGTGTGAATTTTCTTTTTTTGTTGGCTGTGATTTGGGTTCACAAAAATGTTGCTTCCATTGATAACAAGAAAACAATTAATTGTTTTATTCAAAGTTTGAGCATGTTTCTGCTTCTGGGCAAGTTGCTGACACTCTTATCAAGACATTACCTCGAAAATTATATCATCAGTTCCTAACTTCCTATCCAAGCTTGGTGCCTACGAATTGTACGCTCCAGCTTGCGGGTGTGTGTTAGAGAATATGCGAAAAAATGAAGTAAAAGTCCATGTATAAGACATCCATCTATAGACCCGCTTCTTTCTTCTCCTATTAGTCTCACATCTCTTGTATAAGACTCTTTCTCCTTCTCTTTTCTTATAAATTTGTACTTCTTCCTGTATTTTTGACATGACAAAGTATGTATAAGGTTTGGCTTTACATTTCTACAATTTTAAATCAAGTTAACTTATTTTAAAGTAATTTTGTCTTATTTTGTTGTTCGATAAAAAGTATGTCTTTTTATAAGATAATTTTAAGAAAATTTAAAATGTGATCATCTTGTAATGCCAAGGAGAGAACTGCCATTAAGTGTTAATATTAGATTTTGCTTAATTTCTATGTTTGAATCAAGAAAATGTATGATTTGTGATTTTAAGAAATTGTATGGAGGAATTATTTGTAATTTAGGTTTTACTTTATTGTGAAAGATGGTACTTTGTGTGTTTATCTTAGTTGAATTGATATTTTTGTACTTCATTTGTCTGATTTTGATATCGCACAATGAACAATGACGACAAAAGATTCATATAGCTGACCTCACTATACTGGGAAAAAAACATTGAGTGTTGTTATTGTGATATTTGTCTGATTTCACATGTCTCTTAACTTGGTAACTTATGATGTTTACATAGGCTGAATGCCTATTTCTTTTATTACTGTTTTGAGAATGTTGTAGGCTTCAATTAGTATCAATTTTTATAGGTTTGTATGGCCTGCACTTTTGCTCTTTTGTGATTTCAATTTGGATTTGTGAGTTATGAGCTTCTATTTGCATTAGTTTTATGGCTTTAAATCACATTTTGAATGTCCAATTCGTAAGACCATCTTAGGGTTTGATTGGCACGGCAGTGACAGTCATGAAAGCGGTGGTGATCTTACTTGAGAAAACTTCATGCACTAGCCTTCTATGTTCAAAATTAGTTAATTTTTTTATCTAAGTGGTGGTCATAACCATTGGCACGCCAAAGATATATATTTTTTTGATGCGGTGTTTTTGCCCAAACTCACAGGAGGAAAAACACCGCGCCAAACAAACCCCGAAACGCTCCCACCATTTATCTATTTTTATTGACTTGCAGTTTTCAAAACCATAACCCGTATTCATTGTCTGGGACATTATAGAAGAAATCTGCAGTCAATTCATTATTCGCCTCTGCTAATACCACTTCAATTGCTCTTTCTGTGTGTCTGATTCCCTTTTCTCCTTAGCCTATACATGAAGAGATTGTTCAATTTCTAAAATCAATTGCATAATTCAAACCCAGGTAGAATATAGCAACTGAAATGGCTGGCGTGCTTTTTGTCACGTGAGAGGAACAAAGCATACAAACAAGTGCAGTAGCACAAGTGTTGGGTAAAAAAAGACTTTTCACTGTCAATCTGTACAATGGTAGGACAAGCAAAGGAATACTTCATAAGCAAGAGATGATGAACTTCAAATTTTATTACTATTGTGCATTCAAAATACAACAAAGACAATATAGGTGAAGTACAATGAACGGTGAAGGGCAAAGCGGAGTCGGGCGTGGTTGGAAAAAATGAGAAACCAAGCACAAGAGTCATGCGGGAGCTAAGTTATCCAGATCTATCTATGACACCCCCAGGTTAGAATAAAATAAAATTCATATTACAACAACACTCAACAACACTCAAGTCTTTATCCCACTACAGTGGGGCCGGCTATATGGACCCTTTGTCGCCATTGTCTCATTTCTTCAGTCATAATCTCACTAATTCCCAAGTACATCATGTCTTTCCTTATAGTTTCATTCCGAGTCTTTATTGGTCTACCCCTCCCCAGTTTAACATGCCTAGTGACTAGACTCTCAAAATGCCTACCACGTGCCTCTAATTGTCTCCTGTGTACGTGTCCAAATCATCTTAGTTGAGCTTCTCGCATTTTCTCTGCAATTGGTGCTACTCCTGTCTTATTCCTGAAAAATAAAATCGAATTAATCTAAGAAAAAACTCTCCCATATATAGGAGGGAGATAGAAATTAAACCGGAAATGCACAACACTGCATAACTTTACAACACCTTCATAGCATTGTAACTTTAGAAAAATCACAGAAGGAAACTACTATTAACTTCCATTGGATTAACTTGCTAGATAAACTAGGCGAAATAAAAATTTCTTGCTTAAACCAAAATCCAAGTGGAAATTATTTAATGTGCTGAGAATGATCAACAAGAAGTTTTGAATCTTCTGATCATCTGAGAATGGTCCCATAACTGGAACTAAGAACTCTCAAGCAGAGTAGGAAGGAGACAGTTTGGCTTCATTCTTAAGAATTAAGTTTCAAACACCAGCTTGATTGCTCGAATAAGGCTCTGTTTGTTGCGACACTTTTGCTCTGGTGAGTTTGAACAAAAACGCCACCGTCATACAATGGATGTTTGGCAAGACCACGGTTATGACCGCAGCCAAGAAATTGAAACTAATTTTGAACATAAAACAGGATGAAGTTCCTTAGGTGAGGCTGGGCGTTCACAAACGACGGCTCATGACTGCGTTCACGCACGCAACCACCGCGCCAAACGGAGCCTCAGTGTAGAATCCCATGTTTGAACTTCTTCTAGTCTGTTGTACTTGGGTTTGTTGACCGATTTTAATTGAGGTCCGAATAAGATTTTGGTCAATTAGTAAGGAGAATTTTCCTGTATGTCTATCCTACAACTACGTCATCTCCAAATTAGTACTCTGCCGTAAATTAGAATTCCGAAAATTATAAAGAATAAATATCTTTTAAGTTTAAACTTTGAAATTATCATTTTTAAATAATAAGATATCTTATTTCTATTGTTTTTTAAAGTTTGCCCCAATGACCACCAAACGTAAACTGACAATTGTTTTCATTTAAGATCTTACTGGTCGATCACACTAATAAGTTGTAAGAGCAAACATGAGTGATATGCATGATAAAAACATACTAGCGCGAACAATGCACAACACAATTATCATAGGGATAAACTAAATTGTGTTGACATGCATGTAAATACAGTAACCCTTAATACGTGTCGACATGCATGTAAATACAGTAACCCTTAATACGTGTCGACATGCATGTAAATACAGTAACCCTGTGTGGAATTCATCCAAGTTTAGGAAGACTATTATCATCATTAAATACAGTAACCCTGCGTGGAATTCATCCAAGTTTAAGATATCTTATTTCTATTTGTTTTTAAAACTTTACCCCAATGATCACCAAACGTAAACTGAATTTTTTTTTTCACTTAAGGTCTTATTGGTCGATCGCACTAATAAGTTGTAAGAGCATACATGAGTGATATGCATGATAAAAGCATACTAGCGCGAATAATGCACAACACAATTATCATAGGGATAAACTAAATTGTGTTGACATGCATGTAAATACAGTAACCCTTAATACGTGTCGACATGGAGGTAAATACAGTAACCCTTTGTGGAATTCATCCAAGTTTAGGAAGACTATTATCATCATTAAAATTTATTTCTAAGAGTGCTAATAATTTTTGAAGTTCAATTTCTAAGGAAATGTTTGAGCTAAGAAATATTTTTTGATGACATGAAATAACTTAAAAAATTCCCAAGTTCTAATCATACCTGAGAGACAACTATGATGTTTGCGGATAATTTTGTTTTGGTCGATGAGACGCGAGAGGGTGTAAACGCGAAACTTGAATCTTGGCGAGACACTTTAAAAAGAAGGGTTTTAGGTTGAGCAAGGCAAAGACGGTGTATATAGAGCTTAAAATTTAGTTGTGCAGGAAGGACAGATGACTTCATCATTAAGTTGGGCGATAAAGATTTCATGCATTGAGTGCTTTAATATCTAGGATCAATAGTTCAAAAAGATGGAGGTGTAGATAAAGATGTGATAAATAGAATCCAAGCAGGTTGGTTGAAGTGGAGATGCGCGACAGAGATCTTATGTGATCGTAAAGTACCATTAAAACTTAAAGGCAAGTTTTACCGTACTACAATTAGACCAGCGATACTTTACGATTCCGAGTGTTAGGCAGTGAATTGTGCACATGAGCAAAAAATGGGAGTTGCGGAGATGAGAATGCTTAGGTTGATGTGTGGACACACGAAACTAGATAAAATATGGAATGAATGTATCATGGATAAGACAAGAGTGACACATTGTAGAGAAGATGCGAGAACCTCGACTAGATGGTTCAGACATGAACAAAGGAGAACATTAGAGGCACTTGTTCGGTGTTGTGAGAGTTTAGTCACTAAGCATGTTAAATGGGGGAAGGGTAGAAAATAAAGACTTGGAATGAAACTATAAGGAAAAGCATGAAGTAATTAGGTAATAGTGAGATTATGACTAATGATAGGACACAATGGTGACAAAAGATTCATATAGCCGACCCCACAATAGTGGGATAAAGGCTTAAGTGTTTTTGTGGTTGTTTGTATTGTATTCTTAAGAGCTTAGACACGATTAAGATGGTTTAAACACGTACAAAGAAGACCATTAGAGGTACTTATGAGGCACTGTGAGAGTTTATACGCTAGGTAGTTAAACGGGGGAGGGTTTGACCAAAAATGACTTGGGATGAAACTATAAGAAAAGACAATGTATTTAGGGATTAGTGAGATCATGGCTAGAGAAAAGGAATAATGGCGACAAAGATTCCATATAGCCGACCCCACTGGTGGGATAAAGACATGAGTGTTGTTGTATTACATTCTTGATTTTCTCATGCGATAACTTATACTGTGAAAAATTAAATCTAAATCTCAATAATGATGAAACCCTCAAGGAATATAAAACACTTAGTATCATGTTTGATGCAGTCATAGTCACACCTAATTTAATAAATGCAATGCAAATTAATTTTTACGCATTTTTAAATCAAGAAAACGACATCAGATCTAACAAGTAAATTTGAAGTGTCACATGCACAAAATTAGCAATTTAATTTATTCAGCGGCAATCAATAAAATCCAAAGTAACAAAATATTTGTCGAGTGAAAAAATATCAACTTAGAGAAACAAGAAAAAAAACTAAGCAAACTTCCCACAAAAACTAGGTCAGTTACTACAAACTAGGCAAAGGCGGACCCAAATATTAGGAGAGATCTCACCGGGAGTGGAGAGGGATGGTGGTGGTGGTCGGTGGATGGTCCAGTGGAAGACGAGAGACTCCTCACGCAAACGGAGTAAAGACGGCGGCGGCGACGACGGCTTGCGAAGAGGACGGAGTGATGGATGGGTACAAGAAGTATGGTGACGTCGAAATCCGTGGAGAGATGAAAGAGGAAGAAATCACAACAATTAGACAAAATGCAACAATTTTCTACACCAATTTTATGATAGAGCCAAGTTCAGTAGCTCCAAAAATTGTCTGCAATAATTTTTAAAGTTGAGGCTCTTTAGAAACAGAATTGAATGTCATCTTAACTGAGAAATACAAATAATAGAATATTATCATACATTTGAATGACAAAATGCAATATTTTTACGAAGAAAAAAACAGTGAGAGGGAGGAAAAGAGGTTATACGCATGGTCTCTAAAACACAGTCCAGTTTATATTAAATATGCATATATAAATTGGAGCCTTAAAGTAATTTATTTCTGACCAGCTCTTCCACGTCTGTGTTTACGCTCGTAAAAGTCTGTCGCCCATCATTAGCTTTTCTAATGAATTTAAGAGAGGAGAGATTGACAATACGCATATACTCAACGCTAAATCAAAGAAGACTCTAACTTAGAATGATGCCATAGGTGAAGTTTTTAAAATAACAAAGGCAAGCAAAAAAAGAAAATGTAACACGTTGCACAAATTTTGCCTGCAAACTAATATTTGTTTTTGAGATAATATATTAAAGGCATTTTTATTGGTACCCTATAAAAGAATATTTGTAACCCATAATGTTAGAAAATCTAGCCTCTTTTTTTAGAATAAATCCGATATTTATACCCAAAATTCTTTTGTTTCTCTCGACCAGTCGACCGAACCCTAACCTTGATCCCACGCCGAACCATCGCCCCTTCTTCTCTCGAAGCTCTCATTGCGGCATTCGCTCGCCAGCCTTCGTTTCTCCCTTGCAGTCGTTCGCTTGCCGACAACTTTTCTCCGCAGCACCATTTCTGGTAAGAAGCGAAGCATTTTCTATTGTGCGCAGCCCGTCGCCACCGTTCATTTCCTGCATGTTATCGTTTAGGGTTTTGTTGTTCTCCATTGTTTTTATTGTTTCTGTTTTAGTGACAGCCCCTAGAACTTTATCTATTGAGGGTCACCACATTATTTGCGGTCTAGTGTGAAAATCATCTGCACTATGGAGGAAAAAAAGTGAATTTAGCTTTCATTCTTACTCGTTTATAAATGGATTTATAATGTTATTTTTTACCTTTGATTTGTTTATTTCATGGGGCCTAACAGACATTTATGCCAGATTTTTACTTGGCGATTCAAATAATTTTTCCTTGTAGGCGGTTATCATTTTGGCATGGAAAGATATAGATTGCAAATGTTGAGTACATTTTGAAGGACTAAACAAAATTTTTGTGGAACACATTATATACTCGTTTTGAAATATATTGTTTCGATGTTATAACAATTAGAGAACACATTATGTACTTTTAAATATTTTTTTGGATGCTATTTATGCAAAAAAATATTGTTCTCGTGTATGAGTACGATTATCATATATGGGTACAAATATCACATTTGGGTACAAATATCACATTTGGGTACAAATATTCATTTATGGAGTACCAATAACAATACCCTATATTAATAGGTAAGAGTAAGCTTTTTAGAGTCAACTTCATGTGAATCAGCTAAGAGAATCCATAACAATACCCTATATTTCCCAGGTAACATCAGCTAAGAGAATCCATTAAACAAAAATAGAAATTGATGAATTTCCATTAAACAAAAATAGAAATTGATGAATTTGCATTCGATAGATTTGTTCGAGAAAAAGTATACAAATAGTATTGTCAAAGTTACAAATGGATGAATAAGGCACACAAGAACATTTTTAAATTGCTTGGGTTGTTCTGCCCTTTTTTAGTCGCATCAACCCAAGTCATCACTCTAGCGTAACCCTAATTGATGCTCAAGTAGAACTATGCTCGCAGGCTTCTTCCTACGTCAGAATACAACATTGAAATCACTCTTGTGCCTTCTCTAAGATCGTTGTTGGCTGTCTCACGTACTATCTCCCCTCGACAAACTTCAAATTCCATTAGTTGTTCTCAAATCTCAACTTTGACTGTGCTTTTGCTCGATGATTTTAATATAAGTACATGCATACAAGGTATATGCTCATTTGCAATAGAATTTTGTAATCGTTTAGTTGATTGGAAGCTCGAAACTACCTTAATCAAGTTTTATCAATAAATTTCATGTGCCCGCGTATAAAGCTTTCCTACAAAATTTCAAATATTATGTTCAAGTCCCTGATGCAACCTAGGTTGTAGCTTTAGCCCCCCCCCCCCCCAAAGATCAAGTCATCAACTATACTCCTCACGTCGCCACTGCCATCCCCCGTGACCTGAGGCAAACTTTCCTTGGTAAACACTGACATTCCTTGCCCCCAACGTCCATTTCCGTCGCTAGATCAAGCTCTCCCTGGACTCATGATGTAATCTCAAATCAGGGTTTTAAAAAATTAATAATCTTAATCAAAAATATTTATTTGCTATGAAAAAAAATTGGGAATTTGAAAATAGTCAATCGTCATACATTTGATTTGATTTTAAAGAAGACCGAGAGTGTCAAAATCGAGTTCAAGCGACAACTATCGTAGCGATGAGTTCCAAAAATTCGTTAATCGTTAATGGAGAGAGGTTCCGTAACATCTAACGGATTGAATCCAAGCAAGTTTGGCACAGCCACAAACACATTACAAGCAATAATTTATGGATAACGGTACTCAAAAATAGCGAGAACGTAGAGGCAAGCTTAAATTAATTACTTTAGGAAGTGGTGAGGTGAAATTACACAGCAGCAGGGAACCCTCCCCGTCTAGACGCAGTTGGGGAACCAGCAACCGAGTGGCGGTAAGAAGGGGAGGAACATCCGACTGACGGAAGATTGGGCTCAATGTCAGTCGGGCAGATTGTCGAAGTCACGAGCACGTCGACGACGACCTAACAGATGGAAGAGAACGCTGGAGGGCTCAGGAGCGGGACGCGCTCTGTCCAACGGGAGCCAATCGAAGGTGTTGAAGTTCCGTCCACCGATTCGCTGGAGTAGGATGATCTGTAACATCCGAAAATTTTACGCGAAATTTATTTTATTATAGGGTCGAGTCGCGACGGATTTTGACCGGGACATCGCGTCGTCGAGGTACGTTGTTCTATGATTAAATCGCGACCGTTTATTTTGAGAATGGGTGTGCCGATAGCCGTGTTTAGGTGATTTTAGGGTGAAGTGGGGTGCCAACAATAATTTTCCCCCTCTCCTTTCGGTTAAAAAAGAAACCGCAGCCCGATTGCTTAAAGCCCACGCATCTCCAGTTCACGGATACGAACCGCTTGTCCCGTCCTGTTTCCGTCTTCCGCAAGAGCCGCGCCCGACGCCTCCCGCTTCCGCCAGAGCCGGCGATTCCCGCTGCCCTAGCCGGCGGCCGATCTCCCTCCGAATTTCTTTTCCGACTTCTCCTCCCTCCTCTGCAGGCGCCGGGAGTATTCCTTTTCCTTCCTTGGCCGTGGAAGAGCCGATTTCAACCCTAACCGAAGGAGGTTGATTTTGTTTCGGTTCCGGTGAGTCGATCCCTTCCTTTTCTCGATTTCTACTTGGATATCCTTCGTTTTGGAGGTAGACTAAACTAATTTTCATTTCTATTGCGCTATTTTAGGTTTTGGTGTTCGTGGTTCACCGCGGAGTTTGAGTGGGACGCATTGAGAACCCCAATATCTCCGCATAAAGGTAATATACGAAGCTAGTACGCAATTTTTGTGCAACCTTAGATAATTTGGATTTTTACCACCGGAAAACCCTTAGGGAAAAATTATGAGTTTAGGTTTGCCTTGAATTGCAGGACTTCGGTGGGGTCGGGGCAGCACTTTGAAGGTCCCCAGTAGGAGATTTTTGCCTGTGAAATAGAAAATGCCGCCGCGCCGAGTGTACGAGCGCCGCACCACCGCTGTAAGGAAATTTAATACCTGTTAGTTAGACATAACAAAAATTATATTTTGTATACGCATATGTAGGTTTCGTACAAGCAACATAACCATGCATAGTAAAGTGTGGCGGTAGGAAAATGGTCGCGGAAAACGTGTAGGATGACGCCCTTTTCCATGACCCAGTTAGTCAAGTTATGAATAATTATTTTAAGTACGAATTTTACCCGCGTATGTAAGCTTGGAATTTGTCCAACCAAGGGCGTGAATGTCCCTTCAAGTCGACCACAAGAAAGTCAAGGGTCGCTTAGTAGTACACCAGAAAAGATATCCCTTGCAGAGTAGCGTCAGACCACAAAGGTCAGCCAGCACACAGAGTTTCTTCCGTGCTAGGTAGAGGCGCACTACCTTTCTCATAAGGCACATGGAACCTTATGAGTAGTACAGACTTGGGAAGTGTCTTCCCTTGAGCCAGCTAGTGGATTCGAGACCGTGTCCGCGTGACACTAGAACAATTGGGTTCGTAAGATGGTCTCGGGTCGTCAGTTTCAGTTGCGCGTTAGGAGCTACTCTGCCTAGAGCCTTCCTAGTAGATGAGCAGGTTAGAAGCCGCCTAGAACTCAAGTATAGACCTGACATGAGACAATACGCTAGTTAGTGAACGCCAGGACTTGAGTTAGTAAAATAAAAGTCACGTGTTTAGTACGAGTAGATGTGTGACCAGAGAATAGTGCGAAGGCATGCATAGCACATAGCATAAAAGTTTTAAATGCATAAAATTATTTTCAAAGACATACATGCATTCATATGTAAAACTGGCTTTTAGTGTCACTAGGAGGGGTTATTTTTCCTTACTCTGACCCTTCGTGGGCACTGTTTTTCAGGTGACCCAGGTGGGAAGCTACGTCTAGGATGAGCATTATAGTGGCGTCAGTTTGTACTATTTATCTTCTTCAGTTTACTCTATTTCAGCATGTACCTGTAGATGAGAACATTGTATCAGATTAATGTTTTATCTAATTTATTTCAGACTATTTATGGTTAATCAGATTTTCAGTTAATTCAGTTTTACTTCCTGTTTAGTGGCTCTGTGAATCCAGATATCAGGTATGTGGTTACCCTTAGTTTACTTTTTTTCAAACTTCCGCTGTAAGTCGTAAATTGCTTAGTATAGATTTTATTACCTGCTGCTACTAGTTTTAATACTGTTTCCTAGTTTTCTTTACATCGCTGACCCGGCCGGACGGCTGATTTCTGAAATACTGGGAAGGGGTGTTACATGATCTGGGGTCGAACGCCCACCACGAGCAGAAGTCAGTGTGGGAAGGGGGGAAGGGTCTGTTGGAGGAGGGAGCAGGAGTATCCGGTGGCGGGGAAACTCGAAGGAGGATAGAGCAAACATCAGATAAGGAAGGAGTAGTGACCGAAGCCAGAACCTGAGCCCATATACTCTGAAGGTGTGGCGAGACACGAGCCATCATCATAGCAATGCAGACGGCCTCCTTTTGAGCTCGCTGGGTAGCAAGATCAGTGGTAGATGGTTTATGATGTCATAGAGGTGCTGGAGGCTGTCCTTGCCCGAGTATAAGGAGTGGAGCTCACCCCACATAGCGCGGGCCGTCTCATGATACATGACCATCTAGTAGGGCTCACCCTCCAAGGAATTGAGGAGCCACGTCTGAACGCGACCGTCGTTTCGCAGCCAGTCATCGGTGGGAGGAGAAGGAGGTCCCTGAGTGAGATTAAGCACAAGGCCCTTGGCCTGAAGAACTCGGCGAATCGAGTGCACCCATGGGATGAAATTCTTCTTTCCAGACAGGAAAATGGTGGTGATCCGCAGTTCATCGCGGAGGTCAGGAGGAGTCGGGCAATCTGCAGAGGGGCTAACCGCCGGGCGGCCTGCAGAGTGGTTAGCCGCCTGGTCGGTGGAGTCGACAGAGCTCATAGAGACCGAAGAGGCCGCAGCGAGGAGGAAAGGGCGCTGCAGGAAAAAGAAGTCTTCGCGGGTTGACGAGGTCGCCGCGGGAGAGCACACTTGCACGACAAGCCTGTGCGGATACACGAGAGGCCGCAGTAGGTAGTCAAAGTAACAAGAGCAACGGAGAGCAAGAGAGTGAGGCCGCGACCTGAGTGCGGAGAGGGAAACCACACGGTCACAGAGAGCACACTAGCGACCAGAGAGGGAGCGACAAGAGAGGTCGGCGCGACAAGAGTGGCGACCAAAGGAGAAGGAGGCCGCAAGGAAGGAGGGAGATGAGTTTGTTGGATCAGTCCGCAGCGGGCTGACCAGTAGGACGCAAGCGAGAAGACACAGCGGGGAGAACAAGCCGCGCAATAAGGCTAGACTGGAGCGGAGAAGGAAGCGGAGCGGAGAAGGGAAGCCTCCCGATCTTGGTGTCAACACACCAGCGGGTAAAAGACTAGACCGGCGGGAAGAAGAGCAGCGGATAGAGAGAGCCCACACGGACAGAACATGCGACCAAACAACGAGCAGGACAGGGCGGCAGGCAAGCCGCGCGAGAAGACTGCACAATACGCCAGCAGCGGCAAGAGCAGAAGATGTTGCGACTAGAGAGACGGAGCGGGTAGAAAGTGGAAGTCGGCGAGAGGAGCAACAAGAAAACGCGCGGGAGGGAAGACGTGGGAAGAGAATAAACCGCGCGGGTAGGGAAGTGGGAGAGGGCCCCACTTGCCAGAGAGAATCCTATAAAAGAAGAAGGAAGCAAAGGTGGAGGCCACAGGAATGGAGGTGAAGAGAAGCGGGTAGAAATTCTAGCCGCAAATAGCGGGTAGAAAACAAACAAGGCCGCGCCTTGATTGGGAGGAGAAGATCGGTCGGATAGGAGAAAACCAGACCGCGCCTGGCGCGGGAAGGGAAGACCGAGCGGTTATCAAAGTGCTAGCCGCAAGGAGAGACCGAGTCCCTCTGATACCATGTTGTAAGAGCTCAAAACTCGTATGTATTGCTTGTGTTACTGAATACAATGAGAATACAAATATATAGGAGAGAGAAGGTGAGAAGAAATCCTATACAAGATGTGGGACTAAGAAGAGAAGGAAATACAATAAAATTGGGCCCAGGGCTCTTTACATGGGCTTTTCTAACAAAGACTAAATTAAAAATCCTTTTTATAAAGAAGTCGGACCCCACACATTCTCTCTATTTCAAGAAGTCTAGCCCTGATACATCCTCACACGACGAGAACCCTAACCCCCTCCAACATCAACGATCATCCTCACGACGTCGCCGCCCGTTACCTGAGGAAAACCTTACTCGACAAACACAACCAGTCCGAGCCTCCAACGTCCATTTCTGTCACTAGAACAAGCTCCGCTTGGACTCATGGCACACTCCACGACATCCCTGGCCTCTGGCGACTAGCCCTCCCGCACTCTCTGATAAACCACGCCTTCCAGTCAGATCCAAGCTTAGTTATTAAAAGCGTAAAGCACACCAAGGCGCCAAGGGATCCTCGAGCCTAGGCGGATGACATATGGCGCAGACATGCATCTGAAGAAGGCAAGGTGGAACCACATTCATTTTAAATAATCAGTATCAAACATCAATTCATCTTCTTAAATAGATTCTTCATCAAATCTACTCATTAATCATTCATTACAATCATTTATATCTATTAAAACAATAAAATCAAGGTGGTTGCTTGCATCATATCTAATCTCAACGCTCGATTATGTTTCAAAAACACTAAATCATACAAAAGTTATTGAGTTTTTGCATAATTTTTTTCATTATTTTGAAAAAAAATTACAACAAAAATCGCACTCAGGAACGTCTTTTATTCTCCGAAGGTACAAAAAAGGCGCATGAATGCGCAAACTTTTTAGCATGGTGAGCCTTAGGCGTGCCTTAGAAGCACCTTTAACAACATAGGATCCAAGGTCTTCAATCTTTGATAGTCATTTAAATAATCGACATTAAATATCGATTCATCTACTTAAATAAATTCTTCATCTATTATACTCATTAATAATTCTTTAGAATCATTTATATCTATTAAAAAATAAAATCAAGGTGGTTGCTTGCATCATATCTAAGTCTCACGGCTCGATTATGTTTCAAAAATACTAAATCATACAAAAATTATTGAGTTTATGCATTATTTTTTTCATTACTTTGAAAAAAGGTTTACAACAAAAATCGCACCCAGACACATCTTTATTTTCCAAAGGTACAAAAAAGACGCACAAAGGCACACACTTTTTAGCATCGTGAGCCTTGAGCCGTAGGCGTGCCTGAGATCTTTGGCAGTCACCTTGCGGCCTACCTCCTTCCTCCCCACTTTTCTATTACCTACAGACTACAACCATCTAGAATTTTTGATGATTTTTAATACTCGATGTATAACCCCGAAATTCGTTGAGATTAAAAATATTTAAGGAAGACACTTTAGGAGAGTACTCAGTAGCCTCCAGGAGAGTACTCGACAACCTCACAGAGAGTACTCAGCGGCTTCAAGAAGAGTACTCGGCAGCCTCAAGGACAGTACTTGGCGGCCTTACAGACAGTACTCAGGACCTCAGGGAGAGTATTCGGCAGCATTGAGGAGAGTACTCAGCGGCCTCAAGTAGTGTACTCAGCAACCTTGGGGAGAGTACTCGGCGACCTCATGGACTGTACACGACGACCTCGGGGAGAGTACTCGGCGACTTCAAGGAGAGTTCACGCACCCCATTTGGGTTTGGGAATAACATTTTGCTTAAGGTGGGGAAGGTTGTCCACAGATAATTTGGGTATGTGAATAGCATTTTGGTTTAAGGCGGAGGAAGTTATTCGCAGACCATCACCCCTTTGGATTTGCCTATAAATAGGACCTCATAGCTCCTCGAAAAGTCATACCTAACCTCCTAGAGCTCGCCCATATATTTTCTTCTCCGTGCCGAGCTCAGTTTTTGCCTTTGGGAGGGGTAGTTAAGAAGAGAACTTTCGGGCGTGTGGCGGGACCTCCTCGTTGCAGCTCGTGGGTCGAGTATAAACAATCCACTCTTCATTTGGTGAGGTCAAGACTAGGCTCGAAATTCTCAATTTTTAGCGTTCGACGGTGAGAAATAATGCGAGCTACCCCCACATAGTTTGAACTTCATTGAACCGATCTCCAGGTTTCAATACTTGAGCTAACGTCGCAAATCTATTTTTTAGAGTTCATGAACAAAAAGAATTTTATTGCAATATTTTCCCTGAGGGAGTGCTTCCCAATGAGTAGTGCTAGAAGCATAATTCACAAGACAAGAAATTAAGGGAAAAATTAATTCACCTTGAGGCGCCCTCTGATGAAAATGCAATGTCCGAAAAATCAATTTTTCCATAAACCTCCCCACCCATCCAATGCCTACAAAATAGGAAATTGGTTGTTACAAAATTTAGCAAAAAATCCAATAGATAATTTAGCATAACTAGGATACTGGGCAAATTTTGATTATAATAATTTGTAGGAAACTCCTGAACAGTGGTAAACACCAAGCAAAGGAGGAATACATAATAAAGAGGCCTGTAAAAAAAGGTAAAATACTTACTCTAATAGGCTAAGACAATGCGTTTTTGATATCATATAATCGAATTCTCTTTTTGTGATAACTAGCACAATAAACCTGTAGAGACAACTCCGTTGAAAAGATAATAAAATTATCCAGTATAAGCACAATAAACCTGTAGAGACAACGCAGTTGAAAAGATAATAAAATTAGAAAGATACCAACACAACAATGACAATGATATAAATTATTAAGACAGCATTTCATAAAATATATATTCCACCATATTTACAAATTACAAAGCAGGCAAACATTAAAGCAAAGAGGTCGAGGATCCTTTGTCTAAGATGTATAAAACAATTGTTGCTTGATAAGAATTACACCTTAGAAATCATTACAATTATAATATCGTCAATATAAATAAGGAAGATAATAATCCATTAACATCTTTCTATAGAAAAATTAGAGTGATATAGTTCCTTCAAGGGAAATCTAAGTCACTAGAGCAAACATCAGAGACTAGAGGCAACATGAGCGACATAATAAAATATCTAATAGGATGAGTGGTATGTAAGTGTTTAACTATAAATAGAGTAAGAGGAGGGTCATCTGATATATATATAGTACCTAGCAAAAAGGTGATGGAGTTAGAGAAGCATTAGTTTCAATACTTAGTGATGGATGATGTACAACAACCTCATGTCTTTTAGTATAAGCTAGAAAAGTCTTTCTGCTACCACCGACAAGAAGATAGTTATAAATAATCTAATCACAACGATAGCGTATTAATTTTTTGTCATCCTGAGAGGCATTATGAGTGGAGAATGTAGATTGGTTATGAATGAATGCTCGAGCTTCCCAAGTAAAAGCATGTTTTTCATTTCAACGGTTACATTTTATTGTAGAATTTAGTGAGTAGAGAATCAAAAAATTTGTGATGGCATCGCGGAGAAAAAGACATTCTCTCAGCACTGACAATTGAGGAGAAAACAAGCTCTTAGTGGTAGCCAAAAGAGAATACATCAAAACTACCTATCAGGGAAAGGAATGAAGCTTTCAGCAATACTATTCAGGAAGAGTCCTTTAGAGGGGCAAGAACTAAAAGAATTAAACTAATATCAAAGAACCTGCTACCAGCTATGCGCTCAGATGGATGAAATCAGGACCCGAGTGTGTTTCCAAGCACAAAAAATTAGGGGAACTACAATAACTAGGCAATGCATCTAAAGATAGCATACATTACAGAAAAATGAAAAGTTGTGTAATAGACAACAAATAACATAGAAATCATATCAACACAAGTGCTCTTGAACTACGATGCGAAGAAGGATGCATCAACTCACGACGCCCTCCACAAGATCCCTGGCCTCCGGCGACAAGCCACCCACCGTTCTCTGACGAACCACGCCTTCCAGTCAGATCGAAGGCCTCCAATCTTTAACAACTTTGGCAGCCACCTTGCGGCCAACCTCCTTCTCCCACCTTTTCCATTACCTACAGGCTACAACCATCCAGAAAACGTCTCCCGCGTGATATCAAAAAAATTCCCCAACTCACCAGATCTTTCATCTCATTTGTATTACTCACCTCGATGTTGGTTTACATATGCATAGTCTTACTAGGTTAATTGTCTCATTTTATTGTCAGAGTAGTCTACAACCTATTTATGCAAATGTGGCTTAGGCCAAAGCCTATAAGATGAGGTACTTTGGTAACGACCCAGGTCTGGCCCATCCCATCTCAGGGAGGATGTCAGCCGGAACTCGTCCTGGCCTAGCCCTCACTGGCGCCGTCCGGGTTGCAGTTCATACACCCCAAGCCGGAGACTCCGGTCCCACAATAGAGCACATCGGGTTCTTGGAGGTCGCAGCCTCCCTTTGATGAGGGAACACAAGTTAAGTGGGCAACACAAAGACTTCCCAGGAGGTCACTCATCCCGCCACTACTCTGGTCCAAGCACGCTTAATTATAGAGTTTGTCCACTCCTCATCCCCACTTGAGCTGCAACAAAAATAAATATTATTTAAAAAGAGAAATGATGACTATGTTCTATTGAATATAAATAATAATTTTGATGTTATTACAAACTCATTCGATTTTATACGGGCTCGACTACAATCATATTTAAAATTTTTTAGATCTAATGTTTTGTCTCATGGTTCAGCTCATTTCCGAACAAATTTTTTGATTCAAATGTTTTATGATTTTTAATACTTGATTAAAAATGTCTAAGGAAGACACTTTAGGAGAGAAGTGGCATCCAAGAGAGTACTCGGCAACCTCACGGAGAGTACTCGGCGACCTCAAGAAGAAAACTCGGCGGCCTCAAGAAGAAAACTCGGCGGCCTAAAGGAGAGTACTCGGCGTCCTTAAGGGCAACACTCAGTGACCTCAGGGAGAGTACTCGGAGGCCTCAAGTAGTTAGTTTCATGCAAGGACCTCTTGCATGAAATTAATCAACCATGACATAATCAAAGAGTTCTAAGATTTTCATTGCCCCCAACTGGACACAATCTTTGTTGGCTCCTTAGTAGCACCGTTAACATAGATCGAGACCATGGTAAATAATCTGTAGTATCAAGACAAATCGTGATAATTTGAGAAGTCGTAAGAACTTGCCCAACCTATAGGCAGATCCAAGGGATTGTGAGTTGTCACGAGAATTAACAACATCAAACATTATGAGATTTGAGAATGAAAAACGCAAAAGAATTCCTGATTAGGTCAAAAACAACCACCAAATGATGTAGGGTAGGCTACGTGGTGCGCAAAACCTAGGAATCTAAGTAGGAATGCGAGTGTGACACGTTAATCCGACTCTAAATGCAATGCGGTCGTCAGTGATAAAGAGAAATAATTATGAGCAATGATAACTTATATTGAACACCACGCAAATAATCAAGAGCGAAACAATTATTTAATTTAGCAATTTTTATATGGCGTTCCTCCGCACGGAGGGCCAAGGTCAAGTGCGCGGCGAATAATTTCTCCTGCAAGTTAGTGGTGTATCAAGACAAATCTCTACTAGCAAGAATCAAAGCGATGTATATTAATTCACCAATGATAAATGTCAAATCACATAAACCAATACCACAAGAGAATTCACAAAGTAGAAGGCTGAACCGAGGCACTGAAGATTTGGAGGGCCGAATGTGTAGATTGGGGATCGGAGATGGAACCGGCGACGTGAAAACGAGGGCGATGGCTGTCCTTGGCGGTAAAGGATGAGATCGAGTGGCGAATGGGTAGATCCGGCCACGCACAAGTAGATCCGGGCCGGGGAGGGGTGGATCCGCTATATAGGGTCGGATCCGGGGGGAGGGGTGATGAACGAAAGGTGGAAATAACGGATCTACCCATTCAGCCCCCTACACTCCTATTTATAAGAAAAGAAAAGCTAGGGTTTCAACATCAACGGCTATGATTGGCCGGTGGGTTTGACCCTTAAAATACATCAATAATAAACTGAAAAAATAAACTAATATAGTTTTTTGACTCGCGGCGACGTCCGGAACGCAACCGCAGAGTCCGATCGGCGATCCGATCAAGTCTTCCTGCACGAATAAATGAACGTGAGTCCCGCCCAGTGTTGTAGACATCAGCCGACATGTCCGACATGTCGGCCGACATAAAGGTTTTGGGTGCAAACCGCAATGAAATCGATTTGTTTGACAAAAATATCGTTTTGTAAAAAAACGGTTATATATCCCGATATATCGATATATCTCTAACCCGATATTTCGGTTATTATATTTAATATATAAAAAAACAAAGTTCACGAGGCCCAATTTTTCTACTTCACGAGTCCATTTCACGCATTCAGCATTTCTCGCTCTACCCTAAATTTTACGGGAGAGTCGTTAAAGCGGAGTGGTCGACACTCGACAGCTCCTTCTCCGGCGACGAGGCAACGAATCGGCATCGCAAGCGAGGAGTAGACGTCATCGTCGGGCTTTCTACGAATCGACATGGCAGGCGAGGACACAAGGAGTCGGCGTCGGGCTTTAGGGTTTCTACTACTTCACTCCACTGTAATTCCCCTTTTTCTTTCTTCTTCTTTCTTCTTGTTTCTGCGACAATTGAAAGTTTTATTTGAAGTTATATTGATCAAGTCATAAGATCTAAAAGTTTTATTAAACTTGTGTTACTGTAAGCTTCTTACTTATGTTATAGTTAAGTTTCTTTCTTGCAATAACTAAGTTTATACCTTTCCTTGTGTAAATCTGCAGTGATTTTTATTTCTTCTGTGCACTTCTAACTTATGTTAACTTCCGCTATAGTGATTTTTGCAATAGCTAAGAAAAACTCCCCTCCAACTTTGAATATTACAAGGGCTTCTCCTTTATCTTTCAAAATTATTTCAAAGAAAATGTTATAAATACTTATTTGTCTGTACATTGCTATAGCAATTTGTCTATACATTTTTACTTATTTGCAAAAAATGTGTTTATAAATACTGTTATCTTTATTTAAATATTAAAATCCGATATTGTAAAATATTCCCGATATATCCCCCGCAATCCGACATACGACATTTTAAACTCAAACCGACATGAACCTGATATCCGACGTCTACAACCTTGGTCCCGCCTTGCGGCGAACCCCTCAAGGTGCATGCTTCGATGGATTCCCATCACCAAAAGATCGCTGAAAGGCTTAGTTACTAAAGACTCAAATCACACCAAGGCGTTAATGGGCATTGGAGCTTAGGCTCAAGTTGCAGGCGCGAGCATGATGAAAGCAAGTCCAAACCACAATTCAATCTAAATAATCAATATCAAATACAAGTCCATCAAAGAGGGAGTAGGGGAATGGAGAGCCGATTTTGCAAGAAATCGATATTTAGTTGATGTCACCTGGCTTTTCTCGTAGAGAAATCGACTAGATGAACTCCTTGATTACTATTCGCAACCGAATATACCTGCACAACAAATGTGTCAGTAATTAATTTCCTCTTGCCAAACTATTATTAGCATCTCATCATCATTTATGTGAGACGGTTTCTTAGTAGGTAGTTTCAAATTAACAAACTATTATTAGCAACTCATTATCATTTATGTGAAAGTTTCTTGGAAGATGGCTCACGTACCGTGCAATTACTGTAGCAATTAACTAAAATGTATCCAAGCATGTAAATATGCTAGCCCTCTGTGGAATTCATCCAAGTTTGAGATGACTATATTAACATCATTACAACTTTTTTCTAGGGATATTTCTAATTTTGAAGTTGAATTTCTAAATAATTTTAAGTAAATATTTTTACCAATTATTCTATTCTTGAGAATTTAGACACAATTAAGATGGTTTGGACACATACAGAGGAGACCATTGAAAGTATATGTTAGGAATTGTAAGAGTTTAGACACTAGGTTTGATAAATGAGGGAGGGGTTACGAAGTATCTGTTAGGAATTGTGAGAGTTTAGACACTAGGTTTGTTAAATGAGGGAGGGGTAGACTGTAATGACCCAAACTATTATAAAACACTTAAACGATATTAAATCTCCGATGAAAAGAAGAAGCGGAATCGAGAATTTCCGCGATCTGGAGTCGTGAGAAAATATCGTGACTCCAGATCGCTATTTTTGCGCGATTAGAGGGCGGCGGCGACTGCAAAATCCGGCGTGAAAATTCGGTTTGGCGGAGCTGCACAATAATTAGCGGCACACTGCCACTAAAACGCGGCGCCAAACAGAGCCTTAAGCCGAATAAACAATTCTTTATTAAAATCGACATAAAAAACACCAACCAACGTGTCCCCTATGTCTGATATCCACAACCTTAATTAGGGACCAAGATGCACCTTATCTGGATCTAGACCGGACTGCTCCGGCTTGTGCCTTACCTTATTTTTGCAATGTATGACCTGGGTTGGCTTTCCAGACCCAAACTTTTTTTCATCCCGAGTAAACCGTGAACAATTTGGCCTCGAACCCATATGGTGTTTGCTTCGTCACAAAATTTGTCGACACCGGACAATTTGGCCTCGAACCCACTATGGATTTTTTTGTCTAGAGTTGGTCAATACTACCTAAAAGAAAGGACGATTAGTCCCATCCCACCTACAACACTTCTTCGTGAGATTCCTTATAGATCCCCTTTTCTATGAAGCCACCAAAACATGTTAACTTGCCAAATACAGTTCCTAACATGAGGAAACTTTTCTTAACAGAGATAATTAGGCCCTTAGTTATTAAAAGCGCGTCAAGGCGCAAAGAGGTATTGGAGCCTAGGCGCAAGGCTCAAGGCGCAGGCGCGCTCCCGAATAAGGCAAGGCACAACCACATTCATTTTAAATAATCAGCATCAAACAACAGTTCATTTTTTGAACCGATTCTTCATATATTCTACTCATTAATCATTCATTACTATCATTTATATTACTTAAAAAATAAAATCAATATGTTTGTTTGCATCATATCTAAGTCTCAACGATCGAATATGTTTTAAAAACACTAAATCATATAAAAATTATTGAGATTTTGCATTAATTTTTTGATTATTTTGAAAAAAAATACAACAAAAATCACACTCAGACACGTCTTTAATATCCAAACGTGCAAAAAAGGTGCACGAAGGCGCAAACCTATTAGTCTGGTGATCCTGGAGCCTAAGGCGCGTCTTTAAAAACATAGATTAGGCCTAAACAAGTTTTAGGATAGACATCAACTTTATCATAAAACTACCATTCTCAGGAGGGCAGTGCATGTAGGGAAAGTTAAGCAAACCAAGAAAGAATAGTTTCAGCTTGTATAAATTTAACATAGAAAACATAGCATCTTTTTGCGTACCATGGGAGAACTTTGTGTTCCTCCTCTAATATCCCATGATATGATGCAACCATGTGTAGATCTTCCAAAAACTATCTGCAATAATTTTTGAAGTTGAGGCTCTTTAGAAAGAGAATTGAACGTCATCTTAGCCGAGAAATGCAAATAATAGAATAGTATCATTCATTTGGATGACAAAATATGAAAATACAATATTTTTACATTAAAGAAAAAAATTGTGAGAGAGAAGAAAAGAGGTATATGCATGGTCTCTAAAACACAGTTCAGTGCATATTAAATATGTATATATAAATTGACATCTTAAATATGCATATATAAATTGTTTCTAACCCGCTCTTCGATGTCTGTTTCTACACTGGTAAAATCATTCTCCCAACTTTGGCCATATCTAATTTTGCTAAAGAATTCAAGAGATGGGAGATTGCCAATACGCAAATCCCATGCATATACTCCTCTGTCAAATGCAGATGAAAGCAACCTAAAAAACAAAATGGAAGAATAATTACCGTACTCAATGTTAAAACAATGAAGACTCTAACTTAGAATGATGCTATATGTGAAGTTTTCATAAATAACAAAGGCAAGCAAAAAAAAGGGAATATACAACCTTGCACTAATTTTGCAAAAAAATTAATATATTTGTTTTCATGCTCAGAAAAAAGACCTAAAATATATATATATATCGGTGATAATACAAAGCTTTCAAGAGTCAAATTCATGCCACCACTTGTAAATAGTCTATTTGAAATTTAGATGTATCATATTCAGTGTTGTGGATATCCTCCGACATGTCGGCTGACATAAAGATTTTATGGACAAAACGGCACGTCTCAAATATTATTTTGCAAAATATCCTTTTGAAATATATCATCTGATATGTTTGTTATTGACTGATATATTCGCCGATATATCGGTCGATATATCCTGATATTTTATCAATTGGTTTATTTCAATTTATTTTAATTAGTGTCTATAGCAACGTTTTAAAAACCGGACCGGACCGGCCGGTTCAACCGGTTGGACCGCGGACCGGTTCACCGGGCGGTCCGGTCAGGTATTTAGAACCGCCTCCACCGAAAACCGGCCAAGAACCGGTTAACCGGGCGGTTTGACCGGTTAACCGGAAATCGGTCCGGTTTTTAGGCAACCGGGCGGGCCCATTACACAGGTATCTAAATATTTTAATAAAATTCAGAAAAAAAAGCTGGTGTTGGGGATCGAACCCACGCGCTTTCTAATTTAATAAACATGCAAACCACTAAGACAAATGATACTTGTTATTATTTTCAGGCTATTATATATATATATTACTATTTATGAATAATAATGGGCAATGTTTACGTCTACTTTATATTTCATAATAAATAATCAAATTTTTATACAAATTTATGTTTTGGCATACAATTTAATATTAAAATGTAACCTAATAAATTTATATATCTTTGCAAAATTATAAATTCAATTTTTACACCGTACATGCCGACGAAATTATACCGTACAAATCGCCTCAACATATAACATAATATATAATATATATCTTTAAAAAATATTTATACAAAATTTTAAAAATAATACAAAAATATTTGTATATATATTGTTGAAATAGATATTTATATTATAAACACACATATCTTACTATATATAACTATTAATTTATTTAAAATTATTTTTTCTTTAATAAAATGATTATATTTAGTTATATTTGAGCTAAATTTGATATCTCCATGATATATAATATGATATGAACTTATGATTTATGATATGTAATATGTTATTATCTACTATCACGGTTCAATCCCGGTCCGACCGGTCCAACCGGTTAGACCTTGAACTCCCTTTTGCCTTCTTCCTTGCCCAAGTCCATCATTGACGTCAATTATGCATGGTCTTTGAATTATGGACTAAAGATTTCTTATCTTCCATTGTTATGCGACTTCCTGACATTCTACCTCCTCTTATTTTTTTTTGTGTTATACCGTTATTACGTGTATAGCACAAAATGTTTATATTAGTTTAATAAAATTAGAAGGTCAATAAATATCAAATTATTAATATATTAATATATATATATATTAAAAAATTATTAAATTTATAAATAATTACACATATAAATAGTTAAATATTAAAACCCGATATATCCCCCGACATAGTAAAACCGACATGAAAAACCTAAACCGACGCGTCTCTGATATCCGACATCTACAACCTTGATCCTATTACTTTAGTATTACTCAGATAACCTCAACTAAAGCCTCCTTTGATTAGAGTATTAGACGGTGGCGGGCGGAACCGGCGGGAGCAAACCCAGATTTCGAACCGGAGGGAAGGAGGAGCCGCTCAAGACGGAGCTTTTTGCTCCTCAACCTGCAGTCCTCGAGCCCCTCTTCCACTTTTCATCGAGTCTGTTGCCCACGTTTTCCTTTTTTAGTCAAGCTGCCAAACCCAACTTTTTTCTCCCTTGTGTTGTCACATCAGCCTTTTTCCTCTTTCTTAATTCTTATTCTCTTCCCAAAAACAAAAGAAAAAAAATCTCTCCACTAGCTGCAGCCGCCCATCATTTTTCTATGCCCATCTATTGCCATTTTTAGCCCCCAAATCCTCACCCATAGTGTTATGCAGGCAGATTCACTCAAGCGGGCCTTCCCCGACGGAGTTCATGGAGCGTGCATATGGAAGCCGTCATGATATATTAATGACGGAATATAATATTAGTTATATTAATTATCCAGCGTGTGTTATATTAATGTATTATACCCTCCCTCATCTATATAAGGGTGAGAGGCTTATGATTTGGGCATCCAAGGAGGATCTTAGTTGGTTGGGTCTCTCTCTAGATCCCTTCCTCTCCCTTGGAACTCTCCTTTTAACCTCTCAGGTATCTTTTTATGATAATTAATGTTAATGCAATGATGTTTTGTTAAACTGCAATTCAAGGAATCTTGCTCGTAACAACTAACAACCTTCATCAAGTTTTTTGAATAATTTTCATTTGTCCAGCTTTCCAACAAAATTTGAAATATTATGTTTAAGCCCCTGATGCAACCTAGGCCCAACATTTTTTTATTTATTTCTTAATATTTTTAATTGGGCAGTGCATGTCTTCACATACATTTATTTCATTTATTTTTGCATATGTTATTTTCGCACATGTTAGCAGCACTCATGTATTTTATTTCGTGCATGCCACTTGTGCACATTTCTCAGCTTATTGGCGTGACCGACCAAGTCATCATCATCTTTGGTAAAGCTGGACCTTCCGCCTATGGAGCTGAAGCTCGACGAACCAGCTACGTACTTAAGTTGGTCACATCGGGTGAAAAGGACACTCTCCGGAAGGAACTTGGAGGGCTATCTGACGGGCGAAAGAAAGGAGCCAGAGAACGACTCTGATGGGTACAATAAATAGAAGACTACACACAGCCTGTTGCACGCAAGGCTCCTAAACTAAATGGTCACTTCTATCACTATCACGGTGGATGGTATAAAGACTGTAAGTGAGGTTTGGGGGAAGCTGCGTAGGTTCTATGCGAGAGTCAACAACAACATGCGCGTGTTTCAGATCAAACGAGAGATTGAGAATGTGACCCAGGGGGATCACTCGATCCAGGAGTATGTCGCAGATCTGGAGCGACTATGGGCAGACTATGACTATTTGTCTATTTCTCACCAGCCACATGCTGCAAAGACCCTGAATGCACAAAAGGGGAGAGAGATGCTCAGCAGAGGACTATGCACTTTATGAGGGGCTTAAACCCGACATTTGAGCAAAGCTGTGCAATGTTGCTCGCTTAGCCGAAGATTCCTTCTCTGGATGAGACGATCTCAGTCATGATGCAGAAGGAGAGCAGGATTAGACTCCAGTCTGGTGGGACCACTCTTCCAGGAGGGAAATCAACTATTGCAGGCACCAATCAAGGGTATGAGGGATACAAGAACGAGACACGACAATGTTGTAATTGTGGTGAACTAGGTCATCTCCAGGTGACTTTCTAAAGCCACCAAAATAGCGGGATGCAGGTGGACGGGGAAATTTTGGAGGTCGGGGGCGCGGACGTGGTGGTCGTAGAGGTGGTGGATGAGGAAGCTATCGGACAAACCACATGATGGGCAAGGAAGTGGCGGAAGAATGTATTGCGGATACAGGTCACCGAAGAGAGTTTAATATTTCAAAGGTGACCTTCCAAAAGAAGGAGACTGACGGGAAATTTGGGACTGGCACGCGGCATAAGGGCTTGTGATACCTGGATAGGGAGAGCTTGGACTCGGCCCTTTCCACACTGATATAGGATACTACAAGAGTTGGAAGGAGCATGGAGATCAACTAATACTTCATCATAGGCGTCTTGGGTTAGCCTTCATTTTCGATTTTGAGTCAAATGTATTTACTTTTGTTTAAAAAGGTCAATCAAGAAAAGACATGTATATGATGCGTGAGAATTGGGAAAGCATGCCAGAAACTCCTACTCGAGTTCCGGTATAAGTTCTAATTTATTTGATCTAGTTCAATTTGATGTCTGGGGACCATGTCTCACACCTATTGTGAATGGATTTCGCTATTTTGCGTCTTTTATTGATTGCTTTTTACGGATGACTTGGATATACCTAATGAAAAAAAGTGATGTATTTGCCTGCTTCAAAAACTTCTATAAAGGGGTTCAAACGCAATACAGCGTGGTGGTAAAGGTGTTAAGGTCGGACAATGGGACAGAGTACACCAACAGGGAATTTGAGGAGTACTTGTCCCCTCTTGGGAACCAACACCAAACCACTTTCTCGTACACACCAGAGTAGAATAAAGTAGCTGAACGCAAGAACCAACACCTTCTTGAAGTAACTCGGAGTATAATGATTTTTATGAATGTGCTGGCGCATTTGTGGGGGCAAGCTGTTCTGACAGCAACATATTTGATCAATCAGATGCCCTCGCGAGTCTTGAACTCGAAATCTCCGATTGAGATGCTGCGAGGAAAAAAGGGTGATACTCTTCCGCTTAAAATCTTTGGATGCAAATGTTTTGTATAAGACAACAGACTAAATGTGGGAAAGTTAAATCCAAGATCCCTGAAGTTTATTTTTGTTGGGTATTCAACTACCCAAAAGGGATATATATGTTGGAACCCTGTAGAGAGGAGATTGTTTGTTAGTACAGATGTCACATTCCGCGAGTATGAGCCATATTGTTTCTCTCACACGCCATTTGTGGACTCACTAATCACAGATAGTCGAGGTAAGAAGAGAGGGATAACATTAGTAGTGAGAAGCAAATAATAAGTATCCCTTATTTCATATTGCGAAACACGGAGTCAAATATGACACCAGTACATGGGCAGAATGCATCTGGGTAAAGTGGGCCTTGAACCCAAGGGGAGACGAGAGTATATACAAGAAGAAGGGAGCAAAGTGAGACTACAAGGCCCACAGAGCCACCCGTGCAAAGTTCCTTGTCACTGCCTACTCCGTCTCCTGCGACACTGATTCCATCAACCTCAATCCTGCTCAATCCACCTCAACATCTAAACCCACATAGTCTGATGTAAACTTGCTTAGGGTTTTCACAAATTAATATTTTTAATCAAAATATTTGACTTGTCTCGAAATAAAAGTGGAACTTTCAAAAATAATTTTCTAGGAAAAACAACGTGGGCTGAGTGGCCAAATCAAACTTTTCGTGCAAAATTACTCTCAACCATCAAAACTTTCCAAAATCATTATTCGTTATTCGGAAAGATTTTTTTGGCGCCTAAAAGTTCGAATCGAAAACGGGATTTGTACACTCACAAGCGCAGTCCACAAGTAATAACTTATGAAATAAACGGGAAATTCAGTGGTTAGAACGTTCGGGCAAGCTCTTTAATTATTTAAAGGAAGCATAAATTTAAAGCTAAGTAATGCGAGCGAGAACGGGAGAATGATACCACACGAGGACAGTCCGTCTCAAAATCGTCTACAGAGGCGTGAAAAGGGGCTTGGCGGCCGGTTGCTGGAATTGCACGTTGGAGTCAACAACAACCGGGTAGGTGCAGGAACTGGAAGCTCACCGCCAGAAGGGGATGGGGTTAACGCTGGCGCTGAAAGCCGGAGAGCAGGCCACCTGAGTGGCGGCAAGAGCAGGCGAGGAGCGTTCCCTGGCGGAAGGCTGATGGCGTCGGGCTTAGGGCCGACAATAGCGCACTGGATCTTCGTCGGGCAGAGGGGATGGGCACCACGTCGGCGTTGTCAACAGAGCAGGGCTTTAGTGCCGTCGTCGAAGGCCGAGACAACGACTTGAAGGAGGCTTGTACGGGGGAAAACAGGGACGGTACCGGCAAGATAAGGTTTAATCAAAAGGTTAATCCTTGATGTCCGGTCTTCTTCTCTTTGTGATGACCTGTTCTTTAATAACGATTTCCACTGCTGCTCCTTGTATTAAGCTTTTTCAAAATAATAGTTTCCATAGTTGTTAGTTTCCAAATAAGACTGTGGCACAAAAGAATTCATTTCCCTCTTAGTTTCCATAGTTGATAGTTTCCAAGGAAAACTGAGGCCGGCAAAAAATTGGGTTATAAAGGATTCTCTTTTAAATACTTTTCAAACAAGACTTTTCTCAAATACTTTTTCCAAACAAAAATTTTCTAAAAAATGCGATTCGCATTTAAATTTAGATCTATGCATTTTAGATAATTTTAAGCTTGCCCGTCACGTTCTAACAACTAAAATTACCGAACATTTTTATTAAGGGTCTCATCGGACGGTCAACCCGACAAGCTGACCAATTTAAAGCAAACAGGAGTACGATGAAAGATATACATTAAAAAAGAAAGGCATAAATAAAATGCGCGACATCGGGTGACGTCATGCAATAACTGATGCGACGGAGAATGCATCATAGTCTCTATTCCTATGTGTTGGCAGGTAGCTAAGGAGGATTCGCGAAGGAAAACAACAATATTAAAAGAACTTGGAGCCTTGGAGAAGAACAAAAACCCGGTATGTTATGTCGTTACCACCGGGCAAAGGACAGTTGGGTGTTTATGGGTTTTCACTGTAAAACAAAACCCAGAAGGGCGGATTGAGCGCTACAAGGCCCGACTGGTAGCAAAGGGGTACATTCAAACTTATGGCATCGACTACGATGAGACCTTTGCACCCGTCGCAAAAATGAGCACAGTACGGACACTGATATCCTTTGCGGCAAATGGGGGGTGGAAACTACGCCAGCTTACGTGAAGAATGTCTTTCTTCATGGGAATCTATTGGAAGAGGTATACATGGAAGTTCCATCGGGCTTTGGCACGAAAGAAAAAACATGGCAGGTGTGTAAACACAAACAGTCCTTGCATGGGCTAAAGCAGTCCCCTCGAGCGTGGTTTGACAGGCTCAGGAGAGCCATAATGGCCACTGGATATCAACAGGCCAATGTCGATCACACCCTGTTCTTTAGGAGGCATGGTGCTCACATCAAAGTACTCGTTGTGTATGTGAATGATATGATCATCACGAGAGATGATGAGAATGAAATTGCTCAGCTTAAGAAAAGATTGGATGAGGAATTCGAAGTGAAAGACTTGGGTCATCTACAATACTTTCTTGGGATTGAGGTAGCCTGCGGCGCACGAGGAATTGTCTTATCTCAAAGGAAATATGTGTTGGACCTACTCAAAGAGATAGACATGATGGGTTGCAGGCACTCCATCTCTCCTATTGATTAGAAGACCAAGCTTGGGGCGGAGGCAGGAGTGCCAA
The DNA here is from genome assembly GCA_039513925.1 of Platanthera zijinensis. Lineage (NCBI taxonomy): Eukaryota > Viridiplantae > Streptophyta > Magnoliopsida > Asparagales > Orchidaceae > Platanthera > Platanthera zijinensis. Next base: position 7,430,141 of record CM077078.1, on the reverse strand, counting down.
TTGATAGACAAAGATACCAGATGCTGGTAGGCCGACTAATTTATCCAGGTCACACCCGCCCCGACATATCGTTCGTCGTGAGCGTGGTAGCTCGTTATATGCAAGACCCTAGGGAGGGTCATTTGGATGTCGTATATCCGATTCTTTGATAACTGAAGAGCGCATCTGGGAAGGGACTGATCTTCCAGAAGAATGGACATCTAAACATTGAGGGTTATTACGGCTCTGACTGGGCTAGTTGTGCAGATGACAAAAGGTCAACATCAGGATATTTCATGTTTGTAGTAGGCAACCTTATCTCCTGGAAAAGCAAGAAGCAGACTGTAGTTGCGAGATCTTCAGCCGAGGCAGAGTACAGAGCCATGGCCTTAAGCGTAGGGGAGATGTTATGGCTGAAAGTCCTGCTAGTCGAACTCAAGATGGATCAAGGAGGACAGATGACACTATGGTGTAATAGCAAGTCAGCTATTAGCATTGTAAATAATCCTGTCCAACATGATAGAACCAAGAATATAGAGATCGACAGATTCTTTATCAAAGAAAAGCTAGATGGTGGAACACTAAAGTTGGGACATATTGCTACAAAAGAGCAAGTGCTACCAAAGAACTTAGCTCACTAGACTTATGTAGATTAAGTGACAAGATGGGCTTAGTGGATATCTTTCGCTCACCTTGAGGGGGAGTGTTGGTATTTGGTGTGCAAATAACCCAAATTGGTGTGCCAATAGCATATCTCCTCCTTTTGGGATTAGGCCCACATCTCAGTTTATAATTTTGGGCCTCCCTCTTGTGTGTATATATAGGGGAGATATGTATTGATGCAAAGACAATTGTGAGAATACTAGAAGCTTATTCTTTCTCTTATTTTCTATTGTTAGTAATATTTTAACTTAGATTAATTTGATTAGCAAAAACAATTGTGATTACTACCTTTTGACTTAGTAATTTTTTTTTCTTATTAGCAAAGACAATTGTGATTACTACATTTCCTTATTGACGTGCAAATTTATTCACTTCGCATTTCTATTCCAGCGCACTCTCTATTAATTTGTAATTGTTGCTTGAGTACTTATATTGCAATATTTGTAATCAATTGTGACATTTGCACATGATTTTTTGTTTAATTAACTGTGCGTTGGAAAAATACTTGCGTGATTTAGTCATTGCTTGTGCATCACATTAGGGATATCCTTGGTTATTTCATTGGATTGTGTGCTTGTGTTCATCTGCATGTTCATTTTAGGGTTCATGTCCTCCCCCTTCCATTCATCATGTGCTCATGTGTATTGCATTTAGGGTTTGGGCAACGCTTATCTGCCACTTATAGATTCATCCTGCGTCAAATGGTATCAAAGAGAGGTTTCGTGCCCTCTTTCGATATGCAGTCCCTGAGTTTATAGGTAGTATTAGATGACATATTGTTACGACATTTATTCTAACTCGCAGTATATTCCTTCTAGATATCGTGTCGACCCTTCGTCACGATATGCACCGTCGTTACACCTCACGGTTATTTGAAGAATCAAAGTTTGTATGCGCTCGGCCTCATAGATCCCCTTCGGAGAGATCCTCAGACTACTTTGATGATCATACTCGCCTGTCGCCATGCGTTCATAGGGATCAACTCTACCCGCGGACACGATGTGAGTCTATTCGATATGACCATTTAGATGACTATCAGAAGCCCAATAGAGGTCACCATCATGTCAATAACTTATGCGTACGGAGCACCCTAGTGTTTCACAAATAGAGATACATGTGGCCAAATTTCAGTGATTAGTTCTTGATCAATTTGATCGCTTTGATGCTCAGTTTGATCATATAAGGTGCACCCTTCGGCTAAAGATCCAGTTCTCGACAATATATCGATAGACCCGCACTTGATTAGGGGCTCTTTCCACTCTACATTAACATTATCTCTAGTCGCATCACGACCGAGAGTCGAAAGCCTAGTATCGATCTCTTAGTGGCTACCTCACCCGTTTGTGGGGACACCACCCCTTTTGGCGATACTCACCTGGAGGATCATGATCATATTGATGGATGCTTTGAAGAACCCTCTGACAAAACTCATGATGAGCCACCACTCCCTTGTGAGGGTCAAGGGGCTAGCATTGACTTTGTTGCGAGTGTCCTACTTGGTCTCGTGGACACTATCATTATTAGTGTTTCTCTATTAGAGGACCATCCTTCCATTGTTGATATCATCGCGATTTAAGTCCTCGAAAGGCTTTTTTGATGGGCCTCCCATCCCGAAGCATTCACTTTAGTGTGAATGGTTTATCTTCACACTAGTGATCATCACGTTTGCGATGACTTATTGTATGCACCTCCTGGCGAGCCACCTGACGAGATTTATCATTTGACGAGATTTATAGTTTTGGACATTCAGCCTTCCCTTTTAACTTCAATTCCCACCATTCTTATAGCCTTTCATATGCACCCGACCTCCACTATAGCTCTACCAATTGCCATTGCATCCATACCCTCCACCCTTACGACGGCTTGCTTACTACATGGGATCCACGACTACTTCAATAGTATGATGACCTTATGCGGAGACACTTCCTACCTGGAGCAACAAAGAGTCTTACCTGGCTTGCCGGGGAGATTGATGGAGATCGACGACATTTGAATCATTGGATAGAAGATCGAAGACCGTGATCGCGTTCGTCGCAAGCTTTCACATTTTCTGTAATTTATTTTATTTTATTTGGACTTATATTTTAGGAGTATGTTAAACTACCCATTGAGCAATCATGATTGTTGGATATTCTTAACCTACCCCCCCCCATTTATTTGTCAACAACTTCAAGTTTAGAGATAGTGAAGATTGGCAGTTTCAGAAAGAAGAGACCGCTCGATCGTGGGCTTTGGTGTGACGCCAAGCCTCCCGCACGGTGCGAAGCCGCAGGATCCCGCCTCCGAGGGTGCCGACTCCCCCATTCGCAGTCTTTCCTACCTCCACCCAGATTCGAGCCTTCGACTGCCTCCCACCGTTTCTCTTACCGTTGACGACCCCTTCCATCCCCAGTACATACCTTGTCTCGTCCTATTCAGATCTCCACCCGCCCATTCCAGCCCTACCTGCTGCCTTCGCCTCCTTTTCCCTGCAATCCAGCTGTCACTGCCTCTTCCCAATACCTTCGCCGACTTTCCCCTCTCCTTGCATGCAACCACCTCCCCAAGCCCCCAGCAACCCGCCAGCCCCTCTTTATCCCCTCCAACAACCCCCATTTCCCCTCCAACAATAGCATCCTTAAAGCCTTCTCCACCCCACTACCATCCACTCTCCTTTCCCCAAAATCCACCTATCGACCACTCCTACAAACAACCCCCTAAACATCCACCAAAAGCCCCATCACTGAAGCCACACCCCCTCCATTTATTTCCTCTAAAATAACCCACAATTTTCTTGTCCGCCCTAATTCAGTCTGAAACAGCAACGTCAACAATTCCGGACAGCCTCGACCACCATCGGAGTCAACTACTTGGCAAGCTTCTACCCCCAAAGCTCAATTCTTCACATTGTGCAGATACTTATATTGTTAGTAATATTGTCTTAGATTAATTTATTATTGCCTTTCTTTATTGACGTGCAAATTTATTCGCTCTGCATTTCAATTTCAGTGCATTTCTATTAAATTGTAATTGCTGCTTGAGTACTTCTACTATAATATTTGTAATCAATTGTGGCACTTGCACATGGTTTTAAAATTAATTTATTTAATCAACTGTGTCGGAAAAATACATGTGTGATTGAGTCATTGCTCGTGCATCGCATTAAAGATATCCTTCATTAGTTCAATGGATTGCGTACTTGTGTTCATTTGCCTTTTCATTCTAGGGTTCGTTTCCACCCCCTTATATTCATCGCGTGCTCACATGTATTGCATTTAGGGTTAGTGCACCGCTTATCTTCCACCTAAGCTTGACAAAAGAGAACACTTGCGGGAGCAAGAACTCAACGGAACATGTGCTCAGCGTGGGAAAATGAATAATGAGTTTCAGGCTTTATTTGTTTGGGCGTTTTGCTGCTCCGTTTTGGGCAAACGCCGGAAGGAGGGTAAACAAATGAACCTCCGGCGGCGTTTGCTCCGTTTCCACACGCTCGCCTTGAGAAACGCCCCAAAAAGCTCCTTTTGGAGCAGCCACCTCCCCCCTCCGGTTCGAACACTCCGTTTCCACCCGCCGGATCGAACCGCCACCGCCAAAACAAATGGAGCCTTAGTCTGAAAGACTGTCTAAGACCATGCAGAAAGAGAAAAATTCTTATTTGTATCAGTCTATCAAGTCTACAACCTGTTTATGCAAATGTGGCTTAGCCCAAAGACTATAGAAGATGAGGTACTAAACTACATAAATTTTATGAATATAATTAAAAAAGGGAAATCATGACTATATTTTACACATAAATAATATTTTGATGTTATTACAAATCATTTGATTCGATAAAGGCTCGACACAAATCATATTAAAATTTTCTTAGACATAATATTTTGTCTCATGGCTCAGCTCATTTCTGGACTAAATTTTTGATCCAAATTTTTGCCGATTTTAAATATTCCCTTAGAGCGTGTTTACTAACGAGCAGTGTTAGAAGTATAATTCACAATACAAGAAATTAGGGGAAAATTAATTCACCTTGAGGTGCCATCTGAGGAAAATGCAATGTCAGAAAAACCTTCAATTTCCTTCTCCCTCTACCTCCTTTGCAAAATCTAGAAAATAGGAAATTGGCATAATAACTAGAATAGTGGACAAATTTTGATAATAATAATTTAGAGGAAACTCCTGAACAGTGCTATGCACCAAGCAAAGAAGGAATACATAATAAAGAAGCATGAAAAACAAGGAAATACACTTACTCTAATAGGCTCAGGCACCGCGAGATGCATATCATAAAATAGAATTTTGTCTTCCTCTTTACTTGCACAACAAACCTGTAGAAACAAATCTCAATTCAAAAGATAACAAAACTAACCAATATAAAAAGAGCCCAACACAACAGTGACAAAGATATCAATTGTTAAGAATTTAAGACAAATTGAAAGATAAAAAAAGTATTTCAATGAAGCATCTACCATTAAGTATTTTACAAAGTATATATGCCACCATATTTACGAAGCATGCAAACATTAAAGTAAAGAGGTCCAAGATCTTTTGTCCAAGATGTCTGAAATAATTGTTGCTTGATAACAATAATTCCTTAGAAATCACTACAATTATAATAACGTCAATATAAATAATGAAAATAATAATCCATTTTCATCTTTCTTTAGGAAGATTAGAGAGATTTAGTTGCTTCGAGGGAGGTCAAAGTAAAGTCACTTGAGCAAACATCGTAAACTAGAGGTAATATGAGCGGTAGAATTAAATATGTAATAGAATGAGTGGAATATACGTGTTTATCTTTTCATAGATCAAGAGGAGGGTCATCTGATATAGAACCTAGCGAAGAAGGTGATGATGGAGTCGAAGCATTAGTTTCAATACTTAGTGATGCATGTTGTACAACAGCCTCATGTCTTTTAGTATAAGCTAGAAGAGTCTTTCTACTATCACCTAGAAGAGAATAGTTATAAATAATCCAATAGTGGTGATATCATATTAAATTTTTGGCATCCCGAAAGTTATTATAAGTGGAGAAAGTAGAATGGTTATGAGTGAATGCATGAACTTCCCAAATAAAAGCATGTTTTTCCTTTCAATCGTTACATTTTATCATAGAATTTAGTGAACAGAGAATAATAAAGCTTGTGACTGCATCAAGGAGAAAAATACATACTTTCAGCACTGACAATCAAGGAGAAAACAAGATCTCAGTGGTAGCCAAAAAAATACATCAACACTGCCTATCATGGCAAAGGAATGAAGCTTTCAGCAATACTATTCAGGAAGATTCCTTTAGTTGGCCAAGAACAAAAAGAATTCAACTAATATCAGAGAACCTGCTGCCAACTATGCGCACTCAGATATCCATCTAAAGATGGATATCTAGGAAATGCATCTAAAGATAGCATTTCATACCTCATATTCATTTGTCGGATTCCATCTGACAACATCAATTCGCCTATCAGCACAAATGTGCCAACAATTTCTTTCATCCTACAAATCTATTAAAATAAAGTGCTTTCTTTCAAATTAAGTAATATGAGAAAAACTTGTAGGTTGCTGAAACTCAAACCAACTCACCTGAATATGGGTCATTAACAACGCAATACAACTGTTCAAAATTCAGGATAGTTAGACACCATGTACTTGTACCGGATGCTAGATAAATGCCCTGTAAAGTACAAAATTACAACAATTAGAGAGACAAAATTTGAAAGTCACTATCAAAATTATTTATTAAATGGCCAACAAGTTTCAAGGAGTAGACCATTATAAGTAATGAACTAGAGATAAGTAATGACTAATTGTTCCCAGAGGTCAACTAAATGCCTTTTAATCATATCGTTTGAGTGAATACTCTATCATGCATTATCTCCATTAATAGCACTGCCCTTTATGCACTTAACAATGTCCATTATTTAATAAAAGAGCAACGAGAGCAAATGCATTCTTTTGCAAATACAGAGTATGTCAACCTATTTAAGTCTATGAGAAATTTCTTTGATAACTAGATCAGTAAGTATTGTGCTAGGGGGTTTTGAACCATAATTTTGATTTCAGTTGCAAACAATTTTGAAATTATAAGTGTTGAGGGAAACTTATGTATGCATTTTATGGATAATTTTTCTATTTGTTTACTAGAAACAATGTGTAAGATGATGATCTGCGAAATTAATCTGATGAGTATAAATAGCACTTTCCAAACAGAATATTTCCTATGCTAATATTTCATCTCCAACTAGCTCGAGCTAATTACATAATCTAGAGAAAGAGGCCCAAAGATTTTGTATAAATATCACATGTTCTGAACTGGCGGCAAGAGGAAGAATATTTTATTTTATTTTATTTTTGAAAGAAGATCTCAAATGAAGCGGTAATAAACTTCAATATGTTTGGTTTCTTTATGAATGAAAAAATTTTGGCAGGGCGATTATCAAAAGATAGTCATTAGCTAAGTAATTATTAGAAAAGCCCATGTATAAAGGCCCATAAAAGCCCTAGTATTCTCTCTTCTTTAGTCCCACATCTTGTATAGGATTTTTCCTCTCTTCTCATCTCCTATATAATTGTATTCTCTCCTTGTATTTACTTACACAAGCAATACATACAAGTTTTGGCTTCTCTCAACATAGTATCAGAGCCAGGTTCTCTCCTCTAACCGACCTGTGCACTTTTAACCGCATCTACCCGCCGCCTTCTGGCGGACTCCGCGGTTTCCTCGCGGACTATTTGCGGTCTCCAGCGGTCTGCCTCCTTTTCTATCCGCCACTACTCGCTCACTGTCCGCGGCCTCAACGGACAGTCCGCTGCTTTTCCCGTGGATCCAGGTTCTCTCCTCTTCCCCCCTTTTTATAGTTTTTCTCCTCTCTCCTGTGGACCCCACCTCCCGTACGTCTCGCGCGGTCTCCAGTTCTATCCGCGTGGCGTCCCCTCCTATCCGCTCGGCGTCTGCTCCTTGCGGTTTCCTTCCGCCTCTACTCGCTAACTCGCGGTATCTTTTCTCCCTCCCGCTCGAGTTCGTCAACTCGCGGCTTCTCTCTCTCCTATCCGCTCGAGTTTGTTAACTCGCGGTCTCTTCTCTCCCCCCCGCTCGAGTTCGTCAACTCGCGGCTTCTCTCTCTCCTATCCGCTCGAGTTGTTCACTCGCGGTCTCTTTTCTCTTATCTCCGCCTTCTCGCGGTCTCCAGACCGTGCGGTCTGTTTCTTACCCGCTCTGGTCGTGGCCTGTCTGGCCGCTGGTGTTCGCATCGTGACCGTGCGGGTTCATTCTCCCGCCCTTTTTCTGCTCACTGTTTCGTCGCTGCGGCCTGTTCCTAGTCGCGGCGGTCTTCTCCCCTCTCTGCGGCCTGCCTCTCCAGCGGACCCCTGCCTGGTCGCTGCGGCCTCCTTCCAAGTCGATGCGGCTTGTCTTCCTGGTCTATGGAATCCTCTCTTGACTCCACCGGCCCGACGGCTAGTCCGCCCGCAGACCGCCCGGCTTGTCCTGCAGACCTGCGCGATGAATTACGCATTACCACCATCTCTCTCTCCGGGAAGAAAAATTTTCTCCCTTGGGCGCATTCTGTGCGTCGGGTTCTCCAGGCCAAGGGTCTCCTGTCTTACCTCACACAGGCTCCTCCGGCTCCCCCTACGGACGAGTGGCTCCGCAACGACGGTCGTGTGCAGACTTGGCTCCTCAACTCCTTGGATGGTGAGCCGTATCAGATGGCCATGTATCACGAGCATTCTTGTCACGGCGTCAAGGCGAACCAAGGCGAGGGCCGGGCGCCTTGACGCCTAGGCGACAAGGCGGACGCCTAGGCGATAATAAGGCGAGCTAGTCGCAAGGCGACAATTTTCTTTTTTTAAAAAATTCTGGGAACTAATAGACAGCGGTTATTATTATAACCGCTGTCTATAGTCCCTGAAACCGACTATAGACAGCGGTTATAATAATAACCGCTGTCTATTAGTCCAATTTTTTTTTTTTTTGAGAACGAATGGAGGTTTAACCAATACCATACAGGCATACAGCATGAATAACTGAAGTAATGAATGGTTTACACTGGTATTACCAATACAGCAATGCAGAGCAGTATTTTTTTTAGAAGGAATGAATGTTTCATACAAATATACAATACAAGTATTCCGTAGATTGAACATTGAAGTAGTGAATTACTAAACACAAATTAACAGAAAAGTGAACAATCCAAACAAAAAAACCATAGCTTGAATAATATTTTTTACATAAACTTAAATAATTTTAGATACACCAATACACCATACATCACATAGAATCATCATCTAGTAAATTGTCATTTACATTGTTTGTGCTTGGTTGGTTTGTGGTACTCGTCACTTGTCCATAATTATCTTCAATATGTTCATCATCATTGACAAGTACAAAATGATCAAAATCCTCATCCCCTTCAACTATTTGTTGAAGATTAGCTTCAGCTCCACTCCGTAAATTTCGAGCCCCAGTTCCAATAGCTCGCCCTACAGCTTCCCATGTCAGATTATCATCATCAAAAACTAGGGCATCCTCTGGCTTGTTCATCATCCACTCACTACTCCAATCTAGATCATCAAGCACTAAAGGGTTGTAATTTCTTCCCTTTTCACGTCTTTCTTGGAATCGTGCTTGTAGACGACGATTATATTGGATGTATACAAGGTCATTTAGTCTTTCATGCTCCAATCTATTCCTTTTCTTTGTGTGAATCTGAATCAAGATAATTGCAAACTTATTAGTATTTTGGAGAAAAAAAATACTTTTAACAATAACTATTTGTATACTTAGTACTTACAAACTCAAACGTACTCCAGTTGCGCTCACAACTAGAAGAAGAGCAACATAAGCCAAGTATGCGCATTGCTACCTTTGTAAGGTCAACATTTGGTCCTCCGTGCGCACCCCACCAATCCACTAATCATTAATAAGTTAAAACAAATATAAATAATTTAAGAACAAATTAAAATTTTAAAATGTAATCAAATTATCAAAACCTAAAATTAAAATGTAATCAAAACCTACTTGGATTTAAGGTGGTACGTTGCCTGATAGCCATAGGCTTTCCAAAACTATTTCGAGATGCTTTGTAATTAGTGCCTTGCTCTGCAATCTTGTCTTGCAATTCTTGATCGGGCACTAGTCTCGCAATAACATCATTGAAGGCATCTTGGAATTTCCAAGCATCATCCATATGGTTTTCCTCGTATTCAAAATATTTTCCCGGATTTAGGAACAAAGCCGCTCTATATAATTTTTGTTCCATTTGATTGGTCCACCTATTTTCAATAATCTCAATTATCTTTTTATATAATCTCTCTTTATTATCAAAATGTTCTTTGATTTTTTGTTTAGCCTCTTCCATTGCCACATATACTTCCGGCATAGCCGGTCTTTCATCTCCGTCTACTAATCGCAAAACGGCAATTAGTGGCTTTCCTCCTTTCAAGCAATCTCTTACTCCATTCCAAAATACACTTGAAAGTATTATTTCAACAATCTGTTTTCCGGCTTCGGTTTTTGCCAAATTGGCGGTATTCCACGAAGGAGATACAAAGAATAACTTCAACTTCTCTTCATGCTTAAGAAGACTTTGCAAAGTGAGGAATGATGTTGCAAATCTTGTCACCGAATGCCTTACTAGGTCACCACCTATAGTAACTCTTACTGCATCAAGCAAGCGAGTATGCCTATAAATAAAATTTGTGATCATCCTTGCCTTCCTTATCACAGATTTGTTTTGTTGCATCTTGCCTATATCCTCCAACATGAGATCGATGCAATGAGCGGCACAAGGTGTCCAAAATAATGTGGGTCTTCTCTCCATTAAAATTTTACCAGCTGCCTTGTAATTGGAAGCATTGTCAGTGACCACCTACACAACATATTTTGGAAAATATATCAAAACCTTTAGACTATTACTCTTGAAATGTGTAAGAAGAAATTTAGTGAAACAAACCCAAAATATACCTGAACAACGCACTCTGCACCTATCTCTCTAATTTTACTATCAAGCAACTCTGATAGCATGGTAGCATCTTGAATATGAGAGGAAGCATCTACGGAACCCATAAAATAGGTTCCTTCTGGACAGTTGACAAGGAAATTGATCAAATGTCTCCCTCTCCTATCGGTCCAACCATCTGACATTAGAGTGCAACCATATCTTCTCCAATATGCTTGATACTTTGTCTTCATCACCATAACTTTTTCTTTTGTACTTGCTAATAAAGGTACTCTTAAATCATGATAACTAGGGCCCTTATAACCAGGCCCATACTGTCCAACTACTTCAAGCATGACTTCAAAACTTCGAGCCTTTGCAGCATTGAAAGAAATTCCACATTCGTAGAACCAATCCGCAACATAGCTATCAACTCTCTTTTTCTCTTCAGGAGATCTAAAACATCTCTCAATTGTAGTTTGTGAAGGACCTTTTGCACGTCTATCATCAACTACATCTTCCGGGGCACGCCTCACATGAGCATCCATTGGTCCCCCTTTTTTGTGGTAAGTGGATTACTTTTCTCTTTTTGGAACTTGTCCCCGAACTTGGAGTAAATGAAGTCTTAGCTGTAGATAATGCCGGGATACATTATGTGATCCCGTTGGCTCTCTTTCTTGCTCACTTTCATTGTCATCATCACAAGTCAAATCCACCCTTTCTTTTTTCTTATCATTCAAAGCTGCAAACATCTCGGCTGCTATTTCAAAAGTGGTCTTGAAACACTTCGATACGTCTCCATACCCACCACATAAGTGTTGCTTCAACCTTTTAATACCACCTTTAATTAATCTATCACATAAATTGCATTTGACTGTATTTTTATCTTTTATATCAGGCCAATGTCCATACTTCCATCCAGGATCATTTGACTTTGCTTTTCTTTTAGGATCCGTTTTTGGATCAAGTTCATTGCTATCAATGGATGGAGCAAGACTGTTGTTGTTTTGGTCTTCCATCTAGCAAAAATAAGACCTATAAAATGCAAAATTAGTCTACTACACAACTTCACAAATCACCATTCACAAATCACAATTCACAAGGCCATTCATGTAACACAATTAGTAATGTAGCACAAGATTAAAGAATTAAAGACCAAGCAAATTTACAAAAACATGATTCATGTACACTATTCATTTACCAATCTACATACACTAAACTATACACAAACATTTGTTCTACACAAGCATGAATTCAAGAAACACGATTCATGTATCACAATTAGTCATTATATAATCACAAATCCTATTTCTAATAGTATCAATTTTTTCCTGAGAAAATTGCGTCACTCCATCATAGATCTGCAATAAAAACAAATAATTTGTTAAAAACTTAAAATCAATTGAAAATAACTATTATCATTTACCAATCTACATACACTAAACTAACCATGGATGGCAGATGCAAACTTTTAAGAGCATCAACAATGTCAATCACGTAACACATGATGTAATACCCACATTGAATGTTATCTGGTTGTTTGGGGCACTAAAAAAAAACAATTGATAAGTATTTTAATTAAACATCATATTTACAATTATACATATAGACTATAGCTTACCGGTTTCCACCTTAAAACTTTTGGTTTTAAAAAATTGATATGCCGATCTTTTGCCAAATCCTTAATTGCACTTTAGAAAATATCGAAATGAATAGTTAATACTTAATAGTTATGAATTTCAAATAAAAAAATAACTAAAAATTAATTAATAAAATTACCTTGTAATGACATTTTTAATATCATCACGAATGTCAGCATTTAGGGGATCCAGCCAAAAATGGTATTATTAGTGTAATCTAGTATAGCCAACATCCAATGTTCTCTGTAAAATAATTGGAAGAATTAATAATTTAGTGGCAAGTAAAAATAACAATTATCCTTGAAATTTGATAATTCATAATTAGTTACTTACAATCTATGATAAGGCAAAAATAATAAAGAGTCCACTTGGAGTTGACTTAGCCTGCGTTTTAGATCCAATGCTCGAGTTTTTGAATGCTGCTTGGCATACTTATCATCAATAGCAAAAATGGCTGTGGGATTATGAAAATATACACTTCTCTTGTATGTATATTTCTTTAATTGTGATTCTATGTACCTGTATAAAAACATGTAATTTCAAAATCAACAGATATGTTAAAAAGAAATCTTAATTTCATAATATTTGATACTCGGTACTCACTAGTCACTACTCACCCAATACATGCTAGTATGATGTTAACTCCAATTCTTTCCATGTTTAAAAAATCGTACAACTCTGTAATTTCAAAGAACGTAGTTGTTGATTCAGCAGACCCAAATACTTCTGGATCAAATACTAGCGATATTGATTTATTTTCTTTTTCCATCATAGTTATGAAATTGGGTAACATAACCATCGATCCATTTGTAATCTGTGGAAATCAAACAATTAACATTGAATTTATTCATTGCTTACGTTAAGGTCAAACCGTCAAAAATAATAATTATAAATTTAAATACCGGAGAAGATAAACTCCCATGTAATGTCTCAGGTTCATTTGACCCTACAGGCTCCGGCTGACAAAAAAAAAATAACACTTGTGGATAATGGAGATCAAGACATTTGATAAAATTATATAATTAAACATAGGAATACGGTAATACCTGAGAAAATGCAGCAAAAGATTCATGTGGAGGTGCAAGGGCAACACTTGTGGACATATGCGTTCCAGTGCCAGCACTAATCATACGCATAAGTTGTTCAATTTGATTTTTCATATTGTTCATCTCTTCTTGCTGCGCTTGTTTGTCTTTGGCCCACAATTCTTGTTGTTGGTTCCATGATTGTTGTTGCTGGTTCCACGCTTGTTGTTGTTGGCTCAACCTTTCTTGGACTATAGCTTCCACGTCTTCAATTCTAGCCACTGATCTATCACGCCTATCATTCTTGAAATAACTTTTAATCGTGCTAAATTTTCCACCAGCTCTAACTCTACCCGGATGTTCTTTGCCTAAAACAGTAGAAAGGATGTCATTCCTTGATTCCCTTCCAGATGATTCAGCACTCTGAGACTCTTGGCTTGAAAACTCATCCTAAGCAAAACAGAAGCAATTCAGCAATATTGCAAAATATAAAAAAATTAATGATACATAAATAATTAAATACATTTAAACTTACAATTTTGGATGCCAACTCAGCTGCATCTTTATTAATAAATTCACCAGTCTTTCTTTTATGACCGGCTTTCCATAACTCAGCACGAGAAATTGGTGCAGTTGCACCTTGTTCAACCTTGACAAAAATTGAAAAAAAATTATCATTTAAATTATTTTGAAATCATACTTATAAAATAAATAATTGGAGAGATAATAAGAGAAAAAATACCATTTTTTTTTGTAATCCAGAATAACCCATTCTGGAAGTAGTATGAAAAGTTTTTTGTGCTTTTGCTCTCTCTCTGTGTTAATCTTACTTTTCTCCTACATACAATTTTGGAAAAAACTTAATATCTAGATTGCTAATATTATAAATAAATGATATAAAGCATTGAATTTAATAAGAAGTAAGAAGTAAGAACAAAACCATAGATTCTGGAGTGGTGCGATGGTCGACAAAGATTCTCCAGTCTTCAGGAGTAATAAAGTTATACATGACAGGTACATTGTACCGATGCTCCAAATCAACATCTTTTACATAAGTGACAAAAAGTTTGGATTTCCAAGACCTCCAACTCTCACCCATGCTTTTCATTAATACATTTCGCAGACCACTAATATTATCAAAATAAATCTGAAAATAATAGAGAATATTCATTAAAAAACAACTAAAAAAACATCATGTAAAAAGTAATCAAGAATCACTAATGAAAAAAAGTACGTACATTTAATTCATCCCACAGTTGATCTTTAAGTTGCTTATCAACTTCCTTCCATTGAGTATATGTAATAGGGACATAAGATCTCACAAGAGAACCCATATAACTCATCAATTTATGTGTTTCAGGCCCGGGATAATTTGGCCATCATCATCCAAGGGAATCATAAGCTTCCTCCCCTCAAGCCTTAGCTTATTCAATTCATTCAATTTAGTATAGCCTCTAGTTGACTTTGACGAAGATCCTTTATCGGCCATTTTCTGTAATAAGAAAGCCCTAAAAAACCCTAAACCCTAAATTCATAGCAAATCTAAAGAATGCTCACTATTGAAGACTAGAGTACTACAAAAGTAAGAAGAAACACAACTACCACACAATAAACTACAACTAATGGATAATGGCCATTCACAAATCATAATCACACTCACATATTCACAAAAAAAAAGTTAAATATGCATCTTAGTGATCAACAAACACAACAAATATTTGTAATATATATACTTCAACGAGATGTATACCTTAACGATTACAATGCTAAATGTAAATATAGGACTAAAATGCTAAATAAGAAGCACATTACACAACAAACAAAATATCTCAACAAAGTCAAAAATCAAAACTAAAAGCAAATGTGATCAAAAATTTCTAAGATATATACCTAAACGAGAAGTTTCGAAGCGGAATCGAGGGATCAAAGCCTTAGGGTTTTTCGCACAGCACAGCGGCAGTAAGAACAAAAGGGTCGGGGTAAAAAAAAATTTACGGCCGAGCAGCTTATATTGAATGAATAGACAGCGGTTATATTGAATAACCGCTGTCTATTCTCCCCATAGACAGCGGTTAATTATATAACCGCTGTCTATTTCTCCCAGGATTGTAGAATAGACAGCGGTTCTTCAGTAAACCGCTGTCTATGCTATCCTAACCTAGCATAGACAGCGGTTTTTTTGAATAACCGCTGTCTATTATAGCATAGACCGTGGTTATTACAAAAACCGCTGTCTATGCTAGGTTAGGATAGCATAGACAGCGGTTTTTGTAATAACCGCGGTCTATGCTGCCCTGCAGGGGAATAGACAGCGGTTTCTAGAATAACCGCTGTCTATTCCCCTTTTTTTTAAAAAAAAAAGGCGCCCAACGCCTTGTTTGCAATTGGGCGCCTGGACGCCTAGGCGTCGCCTAGGCGACGCCATGACAAGAATGATCACGAGACGGCCAAGTCTATATGGGATGAGCTGCACTCACTCTATTCCGGCAAAGACAGCCTTCAGCACCTCTACGACATCCTCACAGATCTCGTTGCTCTCGACGCCGGTGGCGCCCCGGACATGACGTTGTTTGTCGCTCGGGCTAAGACTTTGGCCGAAGCCTGGATACTGCATCAGCCTTCTACCAGTGATCATGCTGCCCAGCGCGCTCAGAAGGAGGCGGTTTGCATTGCTATTATGATGGCCCGTCTTCCGCCTCACCTTCAGACTATCCGGACTCAGGTTCTGGCGTCTCCCACGGTTCCATCCCTTTCTGAGATCTGTTCCATGCTCCTCCGCGTGACGCCTCCTCCGGATGCTCCTGCGCCGACTTCCTCGGCCCTTCTTCAACAGGCCCCTCCGCCCCTGCTTCCCTTGCCTCCTGCTGCTCGTGGTGGCCGCTCCGGCTCTCGGGGCCACGGGCGTGGTGGAAGGGGGCGGCCGAAGTGTTCCTACTGCGGCAAGGACGGACACCTTGAAGCGACCTGTTACCGCAAGAATGGATATCCTCCTCCTCGACCGACGGCTTCGGTGGCCGCAGATGCCTCCTCTCCTGCCTCTCCGGACCTTGCAGCTGTCCGCCTCCAGCTCCAGCACCTCCAGGGACTGCTCAACCCGCCTCCTGCTTCCCTGGCCTCCACCTTCGTCTCCCAAGCAGGTACGGCCTGTCTCTCCACCGGTCCGTCCTGGATCATGGACTCCGGTGCCACTCATCACATTACGTCCCAGCAGCCTGCCACATACTCGGACTCTCCTCATCCGCGGTCTATCACCGTGGCTAATGGGGCCCTTGTTCCCGTCTCCGGATCGACGGACATCTCTCTCAGCCCGTCGTTTCCTCTCCGCTCGGCTCTTCATGTTCCGAGTTCCCCCTTCAATTTACTTTCTGTTGGTCGCCTTACTGCTGATCTGGATTGCTCTGTTATATTCACTTCCTCTTCTTTTGTCATACAGGATCGCAGGACGCGGACTACCATTGGTAAAGGCGGATTACGGACTCTACCTTCTCGACACACCTCCTACCATCCTCTCCTCCACCGAGTGGCATCGCCGTCTTGGCCACGCTCCTCTACCTGTTCTCCAGCGGGCTCTCCCTGATATCTCTCTCCATCCGTTTCAGTGTGAGTCTTGTATCCTCGGCAAGCAGCCGCGTTCATCTTATCCTGCTCATTGTACCCGGAGCTCTGCTCCGTTTGATTTATTGCATTCTGATGTATGGGGACCGTATAAAATTACTAGTATTTCTGGTTTCCGGTATTTTATTACTTTCATTGATGATTATTCTCGCATGACGTGGTTATACTTACTTCGTGATCGCTCCGAGCTTCCTCGCATTTTTCGAGCCTTTGTCGTTGAAACTCGTACCCAATTTCATACAACTATCAAAACTGTGCGCACGGATAATGCTCGTGAGTACACTGGCCACGACTTCGCTACTATATGCTCTGAGTTCGGGATTATCCACCAAACCTCTTGTGTCTACACGCCTCAATAAAATGGCGTTGCCGAACGTAAAAACCGACACTTACTTGATGTGGCTCGCTCCCTCATGCTTCAAATGCATGTGCCCAAGCATTACTGGAACTTTGCGGTCTCCACAGCATGTTTTCTCATCAACCGTCTCCCTTCCTCCGTCCTCCACTATGCTACTCCGTTCAGCCTGATGTTTCCCTCAACTCCGGCCTTCCCTCTTCCGCCCCGTATCTTTGGTAGCACTTGTTACGTCCACCATCTGGGCCCGCCCTCGGACAAATTGGATCCCCGGGCGGCCAAACACATATTCGTGAGCTATTCCCGTACTCAGAAGGGGTATCTCTGT
Source organism: Platanthera zijinensis (assembly GCA_039513925.1). Classification (NCBI taxonomy): domain Eukaryota; kingdom Viridiplantae; phylum Streptophyta; class Magnoliopsida; order Asparagales; family Orchidaceae; genus Platanthera; species Platanthera zijinensis. The sequence goes on along the minus strand of CM077078.1, from coordinate 7,412,628 downwards.
TATTCTCCCGTCACTCGGAAGCTCTCCGTCTCTGCGGATGTCACCTTCCGCGAGACTGAACCATATTTTCCGGATCCTCTCACTACTCCTATCCCTTCGGCTCCTTTACCTCCATCCATCCCACGACAGTTCTCCCCGTTACAACGCCGCTGCTACCGGTTCCACCAGCTCTACCTCCTGTTCCCCCCGCACCACCCATCATCCGGGTCTATACTCGTCGCCCCCGTTGCTCTATGGCCCCACTGCAGTCCGCCTTAACCCCGGTTACTCCGCGCCCGGCAGATCAGGTACAGACATCCACCGCTCATCCTCTGGCTCACTACGTCTCCCTACATCGCCTCTCTCCCCATCTTCATACTTTTGCTACTTCTCTTTCCTCGGTTTCTGTTCCTAATTCTGTGCAGGAGGCGCTCGAACATCCTGGCTGGCGGGCTGCCATGGAGGAGGAAATGGCTGCTCTTTGGACTAACCAGACCTGGACTCTCGTCCCTCTTCCTCCCGGTCAGAAACCCGTTGGGTGTAAATGGGTCTTTGTTATTAAACATGCTGCTGATGGCACTGTTGACCGCCTAAAGGCCCGTCTTGTGGCTCGTGGCTTCACCCAGCAGCAGGGGATCGACTACGAGGAGACTTTTTCCCCGGTGGCCAAACTCAATACAGTCCGGGTTCTCCTCTCTGTTGCGGTACATCGCCAGTGGCCCCTACTCCAACTGGATGTCAAAAATGCGTTTCTAAACGGTAATCTCCAGGAAACTGTGTATATGCAACAACCTCCCGGGTTTGAGACCACGGGGGAGTCTCAAGTCTGCCATCTTCGAAAGGCTCTTTATGGTCTCAAACAGTCCCCCCGGGCATGGTTTGACAAGTTCAGTAAGGCCCTCCGGGAGATTGGTTTTACTCGAAGCTCCGCCGACTTCTCGCTCTTCACTCGCCACCGATCTACCGGGACCGTCCTTCTGCTAGTCTATGTGGACGACATCATTATTACTGGGAACGACTCGAATTGTTAAAATACACAAGGCTCTCTTAGCAAGTAGAACAGATGAATACTATTAGAGTGTTACTCCAGTGTGCTGCTAACAAAGAATGGAACCTCCAACAATTGGATGGTTAAAATATTTTCCATCATAGTGGCCTAGCAGAAGAAAAGCATTGTATAGATTAAATTTCACTTGGATTCATTTCATGGAATTCGAAAGGAATAGTTTGAAAAATGGAAAAGCATTGTATAGATTAAAACAATAATTGAGAGCCTAATTAGAACAAGCTATACTCATGTGATTGACCCGCTTGCAAAACCGTGATCCGCATCACAAAGTCCGAATGTTAATTACGACAGAGAAGGCCTTTGGTGCAAGAAGCTCTAAGAATTTTGCAAGGGTCCGATCGACGCGACGGAATTGGATTTTTAGATTTAGTTTTTTCGACCAAAACCAATATCTTAGCTTTTCGACGAAAATTAATATCTGCAAGAATTGGCTTTGTGCAGAATTCAAATTTTGTTGTTCGGCTTCAGGATAGACATGGTATTAGAATTGACATTTAAGATCGTTGTTGGTTGTCTCAAGTACCATCTCCACTCAACAAACTTCAAATTCCATTAGTTGTTGTCTTCTCTAAGATCGTTGTTGGTTGTCTCAAGTACCATCTCCACTCAGCAAACTTCAAATTCCATTAGTTGTTCTCAACTTTGACTGTCTTTTGCTCGATGATTCTAATAGAAGTTTGTGCATACAAGGATATCCTCATTTGCAATCAAGTTTTGTAATCATTTAGTTGATTGGAAGCAATAATTTTCATGTGTCCACATATAAAGCTTTCCTACAGAATTTCAAATATTATGTTTAAGTCCCTGAAGCAACCTTGATCGTAGATATATTTACTTTATTTCCAGATATTTTTATTTGTGCAGCACATGTCTTTGCACAGATTTATCTCGTTTATTTTCACGTATATTATTCAGTCAGGAGAATAACTTAAAGCCACATTAAATTCGCATTCTAAACAACTGCCCACATCACTTTGAAACCCCTTTTTTCAATGAATAATGTTTTAAGCCTAAATTAAAAATCCTTTCTATAAAGCAGTCAGACCTTCCATTCTCTCTGTTTCAAGAAGTCTAGTCCTGATACCTCCCAACACAACGACAACCCTAGCCCCCCACCAACATCAACAATCATCAGCTAAATATACAAACACAAACATTTAAATTTGAAACCAGATGTATATTTTAAAAGGGGGTGAAATGATATTTTCCTTGCCCCCCCCCCCCACCCACCCACCACCCACACAAACACAAACATTTAAATTTGAAACTTTTAGTGATCTTAAAAACCTTTAGTGAATTTTATTCGTCATAAATCAATGTGCAAATCATTTATTACTTATGTGGCATCCAATATTATATCAATTAGAAAAATACAAGGATATTCTCCAAATAATTTAAATCAATCAACAGCTAAATATACAAAGTAACAAAGTAAAGTTGAAGCATCCCTGCAGCCCGGAAGCATAAATCAACATCAATCGTTGATTTATCGAATTCACCCAAGTCGCCTGCTGGGATCATTAAAAATGAATTACAAGCCACCTGCTATCAAGCCTCCCTGCATCCTGGAAGCATCCATGAGCCTCCAGGCTCCAAGTCAACATCACAGAGCAACCTGCCAGCCACCTGAAACCATTTCCAGCAGTCTAGAAATCCATCCAGCTGCCGTTTATACTCGAACTGCTTCTGTCCGGCAGCCATCCAACCCCTCTTAGCCCTCTGAATGGACATTTCCAGCTTTTTTAAGATTGATGGAGATGACCAAAGTTAAAGTGATTTCAAAAAACTCCATTGATCCTGAAGAATAAAATTGAATGCCAATTGGCTGCAGAGCACCGCGGAATCCGTGGGAAATCCAATGAGGCATTAGACTCATATTGAAAAAATCATGGAGAGTACTCGGCGAGCTCATGGAGAGTACTCGGCGGCCTCGAGAAAGTACTTGATGACCTCAAGAAGAGTACCCGCACCCCATTTTTGGGTCTGAGAATAACATTTTGCTTAAGGAGGGGTGGGATGTCCGCAGACCATTTGGGTTTGTGAATAAAATTTTGGTTTATGGTAGAGGAGCTATTCGCAGACCATCCTCCCTTTGGATTTTCTTATAAAAAGGACCTCATAGCCCATTTCGAGTTTCTTCAGGGTCGTCCGAGGTGTTGAGCTCAGTTTTTGGCTTTGGAAGTGTAAGTTAAGAAGAAAACTTTGGGGTGTATGGAGGGACCTCCTTGCTGCAGCTCGCGGGTTTAAGTATAGTGCATAAGCAATCCACTCTTCATTTGGTGAGGTCAAGTCAAGGCTCGGAATATCCAGTTTTTAGTGTCCGACGGTGAGAGAAGTAACACGAGCTACCCCCTCTTAGTCCAAACTCCGTTGAACCGGTCTCCGAGTTTCAATACTCGAGCTAACGCCGCAACTCTATTTTTTAGAGTTCTTGAACAAATAAAATTTTATTGCAGTATTTTTCGTGAGGAAGTGCTTGCCAATGAGCAATGCTAGAAGAATAATTCACAACACAAGAAATTAAGGGAAAATTAAATCACCTTGAGGTGCCCTCTGATGAAAATGCAATGTCAGAAAAATCATTTTTTCCTTGAACCTCCCCGCCCTTTCCAATGTCTAAAAAATAGGAAATTGGTTGTTACAAAAAATCAGCAAAGAATCCAATAAATAATTTAGCATAACTAGGGTGGTGGGTAAATTTTGATTATAATAATTTGTAGGAAACTCCTGAACAGTGCTATACACCAAGCAAAGGAGGAATAGATAATAAAGAAGCATGTAAAACAAGGAAATATACTTACTCTAATAGGTTCAGGCAATGCATTGTTGATATCATATAATTGAATTCTCTTTCTGCGATAACTAGCACAATAAACTTGTAAAGAACCCTCAGTTGAAAAGATAATAAAATTATCCAATATAAGCAATATAAACCTATAGAGACAACTCAGTTGAAGAGATAATAAAATTATCTAGTGTAGAAAGATTCCAACACAACAATGACAATGATATAAATTATTAAGACAACATTTTACAAAGTATATATGCCACCAAATTACCAGTGTTCATATCATTGGCGTATCTTTAAATGAGTTTTGAGTACATTTTGTCCATCGATCAAACGAAATTAACTAAACAATAAAATTAGTGGTTTGACTCCAAAAGTGGAAGCGGGACTTTTGATAATTTTGGACCCTATATGGTAAAAAACAATTAATTTTGGTTTTTGTCGATTTTTCTAGATTGATTGTCATCGGCAAAGAACGGCGTAAGGGCGAGGGTGGTTTATCTAATACCAAGTTGATAGGGACATGGTTTAAGATCTTGTGCGTGGTCGGGAGGCGTAGAAATCTTGGAGGAGAAAGGATTTTCCTTACTTGGATCCACGAAAGTCTATCTCGGCGATGAAGGGTGGTTGGCGGAGAGGGAGCAAGAGGCTCCGGCACTGAAACGGGAGAGTGTGGCTACAAGAGATTAGGGCGGAGTCGGGTTCGTTCGATTAAAAGAAAGAAGGAAGAAAAGAGAAATATGAAAAGTAATATTAATTCTCGCATAATCTCAAAACACCCAACACCTCCATCATATAACAGATGGGCAAAAGCAAACCCCAAATTGCCCACAGTACCAGGCAGTCCCTTCTTTAGGGATTTCGTGCACAACTGTTATTCCTTCAACTATCGTATACCTCTCGACCTCTACGCTCTCAAGCCTTAGTAATTTTTATGATTGAATTTTATAAATGAATAGTGAAATTATTAGAGCTTGCCCGGCTAAACTTAACTCCTGATTATCGATAATTTTCCATTGTAGTGTAAGTCTGCCACCGTATTTCTATGTCTGTGGAATTGTGAGTCACAACGTGATTATGTGTGTGCAGTAGCTATGCGTTCGCGAGTGACGCCTCAACCATTTTATCATTTTAAAATTTCGTGCAATCCCCGCGCGCCATAATTATTTAACTAGATCGCATTTTATATTGTTTAGAAATTACAGCCCCGCCTTGGGTTACATCAGTTTGGTGTGGCTGCTGAGAAATCTCACTCCTATCGTAGGATAGTTGAGCGGCGGTTGTTTTCAAAATTTAAAGTTTAGGATTTCACGTTAAAAAATGGAGAATTAAGACGCGCGTATTAAACTTTGTTGAAAAATGTTGAGTGCGTACTACAGACGTCGAGCAAAATCTGAGTAGGTTGTGCACCTCTGTTCACAACCTTGAGGTGTCAATGCGCACACATTATGCTACTCATGCTTACCTCCCAACTTCATATCACATAGTGGAACCCGGGGTTAGGCCTTCCAATTGTCCTCTTCCTCGCCTCGCCAGTTTCACGACGAGCACTTTGGCACCACTCACCCCCACCGTGACATTCACTTTAGTCAATTAGATTCTTCCCAAGCCCCAGCTCAAGGAAGAAAAGATTTCTCCTATCACCCCGATTGAAGTCGTGGCGTCACTTGTCTCCACTTTAGCGCTCACGTCAGTCAAGGAATGATGCAGGACGGCGTGTAAGGTTTGCGCGTCTGTCGGCTTTTTATAGAAAACTCTAAATGCATGCAATGAATAAATGAATTTTACAAAAATAATTAGAGTGGTCGTTGCGCGAACTTTATGAAGTTAAGCAACATTTGTTTTTATAAAGCACACAAAAAACTATTATTTTAAAAAAAGATGATTTTCTTAAAATAATGGTTCAATTCTAAACCCGGGGAAGGAAGATCGCAACTTTCGTTTCGTCCTCTTGTCGTAACAAAACGAAAATCATGAACTCCAAATAAGTTTCCGTTTCGAATTTACGACGTTGCGTTAGTTGACAAAATTCGGGCGAAAAACCAACAATGAATTTATTATCCTACGAGAAAATATAGAGACACACACAAAGGAGGAGAAAGAAACAAGTTACCCATGGAAAGAGGCGTTTTTCCGTAATCGAAGTCGATGGCGATCACGTAAGAAACTCTTCACCATCGATCTCCCGCTCCGAGGTCGGCCGCTATCGCACACAGGCACCAAGGAAAAATTTCACTCACTCACACACGAAAGTATTAGCACAGAATCTCAAACACTCAACAGTGTAAGGAAGCCACAAATTAAACAACCTAAAATACACTTGCTCTCACACAAGAGACTCCACTCAAAATACACCTCTCTCTAAATCTCAATCACTCAAGGTGGATCAACGAAATCTCTAAAACACTCAAGGAAAGAAAAAACAATCTCTCTCTCTCTCTTTTACTCACTCTCACATGGAAGCACTCAATAATACCTACCCCTTTCACTGTTCACGAAATAAAAACAAAAAACAAAAATTCAGCTCCCACTGTTCATCAGCAGGAAACAATAAAGCTTTCAGTAATCTCAAGGAATACTGTTCATCTTCCACACTTAAGCGGAAACGAAGAAACAAGCAACTATTTAAAAATCATTAACAACTCACAATATTCAAATGCATCAACCTCTCACTCTAACAGGAAACACATACAGCAAACTCACCGAAATCTTACATCAATCATTCAAAAACATATCACAATACATTCATCCACACCCAAAAAAAAAATTAGACATATCCCCTTTTTATAGGGTTACAAAACTCAGAAAACCCAAAACTTCTATAGGTGCGGCCATAGCGGAATCATCGTGTATAAAATGTGCAAATAATTTGATGCTAGATCAGGAAATCAATATGAGTACAACACCGCAGTTCCTTAAACATAAAAATGCAGGAAAATAAATGTGCAAATAATTGCACTAAATAAATAAAATGTCGAACATAAATAAAATAAAATGCAAGTATAAAGTAAATTTATGATTAGTTGGTGCATGTCTATCACTTTCTTAGACTTCTCCTTCTCTAAAAGCTACACCTTCCATATTCATCTAAAGATTTAATTATGCATCTTGATCCCCTAAAAGGTCGGACACTAGAACACAAGGAGAACCATCTTAAACCAATCACGATGAATGACTGAACATCCAAATTATGATGAACTCCAAAGCAGAAGGCAACACTGGTGAACCTAATGATCAAAATAAAATGCAAGGCAAGAATCATGCAAAGATAATATTAATTGTGACGACTATTTATATGGATATACTACAATTCTTACAAATAAGTATAACTAATTGATGAAAACTATTTTGTGATCAAAACTAATTGAATTGTATTGTCATAGATTTGTTTAACTAAACGTTAATGTCAGTACGAAACAAAACTTGAATATAATTGAAGATGCAAAGTGGAGGGCTACACGGGCATGTTAATAGCTTAATAAATAAAATTCATTCATGCAATTGTATTTGTCAAATCACAACAATCTACAAAATATGACTATTTTTTAATTATCAGAGCAGTTAATAAACAAAAAAGAAAATTTTAATACCTTAACTTTTCCGATACCACCCAAGCCAACATTTAATGCATCGTACGGAATTGCTCTAGAGTTTGGAGGATCGTTGTTTTCATCATTATAAGATCGGACTTCCATGGTATATGAGCCCTGCAAAAACTTCAATAATGCAAAAATAAGTGCAAACAATGAAGCAAAATATAAAGTGTAAAAAGAGAACGAGGGTACTTTATATTTAATGAAATAAAATCATATTTAAAATTTACCAACATCAAAACCTTAAATCCTAGTGCAATCACCAGAGCTTTCTCGAACATCACTAAAAACACCTTACAACTCGTAGGTTGGCATATTTAATATGGATACAATGCTTGGTTGGTAGCTATCATGCTATATTCTTTGTTTTGCAGGACGTTGTACGATACAAGCAATCTTTACAAACTTATAATCATGATGCAACCCGTATTAGGGATTCAATAGTAAGTAGTTTGAGGCCAATTTTAACATGAGCAGCAGACATTAGATTCTTCGAATAATAAAAAGTGGTAATCAACTTAGGGTTTGTAGGATTCCAGTAAGAATCTAGCAATCGATCATAATTCACATCTTGAAATAACTCATCAACAAGTAAAGATACCCTTTGCGCTAACCGCCACGACCGACTCTTTCTCGATTGCGCCGCAGGGGGAGTGAAACCGAACATATGGATTAGGATAAAGGTTTTAGGTTTTAACCTAACCAACAGTCTCTATCCGCAAACCCGATGTCATGATACGCTTTGACCAATCCACCCCCACCCACTCTTTACTCTTCAGCTCACATCCCATTTGTGGTCCACATTACTCCCGATCCAACTCACTCTTAACTCACTGGGGGAACGACTACGCCCTAGAGTGGGCAACTGATAGGTCTTCGGACAACCAATGCATCTCTTCATCTAAGGAGTTCTTCTACTTCATTTGCTAGGCGAGCGAGCTCAACTGGAAGAGGTGGAAAAGGGTTGACACCTTGCATGCCAAGCTTACATGGACATGAAGAGAAGATTGATACCTCATACATCCGAGCTTAACTGAGTTGGAGAAGAGGTCGACACCTCGTAGGAGCCGAGCACAATTGGAGGTGGAGAATAGAGTCGACAGCTCACAAAAGCCGAGCTCAACTGGTGGTGGAAAAGAGTCGACACCTTACAGGAGGAAGTTCAACTGGAGGTGGAGAAGAGGTCGATAGCTCTCAGGAGTCGATCTCAACTGGAGGTGGAAAAGAGGTCGACAACTCTCAGGAGACGAGCTAAACTGGAGGAGGAGAGAAGGTCGACAGCTCACAGGAGCCGAGCTCAACTGGAGGTGGAGATGAGAGTCGACACATAGCAGGAGCCAAGCTCAACTGGTGGTGGAAAATATAATCGACACCTAGTAGGAGAGGAGCTCAACTGAAGGTGGAGAGGAGAGTCGACAGCTCACAGGAGCCGGGCTCAACGGGAGGTGAAGAATATAGTCGACACCTAGCACGAGCCGAGCTCAACTAGAAGTGGAGAATATAGTCGACACCTAATAGGAGTCGAGCTCAACTGGAGGTGAAGAATATAGTCGACACCTAGCAGGAGCCGGACTCAACTGGCGGTGGAAAAGAGTCGACACCTCACAGGAGGAAGGTCAACTGGAGGTGAAGAAGAGGTCGACAACTCTCAGGAGTCCAGCTCAACTGGAGGTGGAGAGGAGGTCAACAGCTCACAGGAGCCGAGCTCAACTGAAGGTGGAGAGGAGAGTCGACAGCTCACTGGAGCCGAGCTAAACTGGAAGTGGAGAGGAGAATCGACAGCTAGCTGAAGTCGAGCTCAACTGGAGGTGGAGTCTACAACTCAAAGGAGTCGAACTCAACTGGAGGTGGAGAAAGTCGACAGCTCACAGAAGCTGAGCTCAACTGGAGGTGGAGTCGACAACTCACAGGAGTCGAGCTCAACTGGAGGTGGAGAAAGTCGACAGCTCATAGAAGCCGAGATCAACTGGAAGTGGAGAAAGTCGACTCAGGAGGCAATTAGCCGGCATGTAGGAGGGAAGCTCGTACAGGGGCCTGAACTACGACAACAACACACTCAAGGAATTTATCTCACCCGAGAGGACTTTTAGCCGATATGCAGGAGAGGAGCTCGTGCAGGGACTCGGACTACGACAACTCCACGACTCGAGGACTTCTATCGATGTTGAGGTCACCCGCCCTGCTACTTAAGAGATTGTCAAAGAATTAGATGTATCAACTTCTTTGATGATGAAGGATCTTTCTGAGAAGATGACGATCTTCTCCTCGTCAAGTTGTGACGATCAAGTCGGAGGCTCGTTTCCCAACCCAATCGTAGAGATCGCTTCCTGCACACCTCTATGAACTCCCGCTCTACCACCTGGCTACGAAGGCTAGGGTACAAGCGAAGAGAAATGGCTCTTGAGGGGTCCAATAGGACGCACACGCTTGAGGCCTTCATCCTACCATTTGGTCACCTTTCCTGCTCCACTCGGGGAGGTTCACCACCCTGCTACTTTAAACTTCTAAGACAATTTCTGATCACGCGCTGAGCTTATAGCTCTTTCGCGGTCTCAACGACGCGTGTAATGGCGGAGGATCCTTCCTCAAGGCATGACGACATTCTCTTCGTCGAGTTAGGGAGGTGGTCGTCTAGACTTGTTCCTGATAGTCCCTCTAGTCGGAGGAGATGCAATCGGGGGTAGCTAGGACGGCATAAAAGGGGGGAGCTGACCTCGGTCATCAATGCAGGGGCTCGGTCTTACAAGGACGCTTAAATTCTGACACACCGCCTCATCATCCGCTCTGGGCTTTTTAGGAGAATCAAGTCGGAGGCTCGTTTCCCAACTCGGTCATGGAGATCGCTTTCTGCCTATTACACCTGCTTGAGACGCTTTCAAGAAGAGAAGCTAAAGCCCCATATTTCAGGGTGTTAAAGAAATATCATCGATGTATAAGTGTGAACAAGCGTATTATTCCCTCCTATGGGTAGAACCCTTTCAAGTTATCATTACTCCAGGTGTTTGAGGAGATGAAATGAATAACATAGCGGTCTGGTTGCTGAAACGATGGCCTCACGCAGTTAAACTCGCAGAATTGAAGCGAACACCATAGTTGTTGAAGTAGTGATCTCGCGAGTATGGACTCACAGAATTAAAAGAGAGCATCATAGTTGTTGAAGAGATGACCTCGCGAGTATAGAACTTGTGGAATTAAAGGAGAACATCGTATAAGTTGAAGAGATGACCACGCGAGTATAGAACTTGCGGAATTGAAGAGAGCACTTAGTAAGCATGAAGAGCATCACGAATAGGAGCTCGTAGAATACTAGCTTGAAAATGTCATGAGTAAGTCATCTCATGGAATGTAGGTTGTCGGAGGAGATCATCGCAAGTAGGAGCTCGCAAATCACCTCGTATGGTATTCCCTGGTGGTGAACTCGTCGTGATTCGCTCTGTTTGTTAGTCATACAAAAAGTGCTCACGGGCTTTACCAAAGCACCTGTAAGTATGAACATGTATGAAAAGCACCACTATTGAAAAAGGAGATGAACTCGCCTATGGGCGAGTAACAAAAATACTCGCCTCTTCAACTCGTTTAAGGGCGAGTAACAAAGATACTCGCCCTCTTTGAAGTCGTCAATCTTGCTATACTCGGCTATGGGCGAGTAACAAGGAAGCTTGTCAACCTACGAGTAGGACACCTGTGAGTTGATTTGAAGCTCCCTGTATGGAGCTCGCCAAAGCATATCGCCAGCTGCAACTCGCCTGCATGAACTCATTCGCATATACTCGTTAACAGAAGTCATCATCTGGAACCCGCCTAAGGAGATTGCGATCTGGAATTCTCTTATGAGCGAGTAATAGGGAAGCTCGCCCCATGAAGCCGTCGAGCTTGAAAGTCGTCATCGTGAAGTCGCCTATGGGCGATTAACCAGGAAACTCGCCCACCTTGTCGAGAACTCGCCCACCGTGACGAGACCTCGCCCACCTTGCCGAGAACTCGTTCACCTAGCCGAGAACTCGCTCACCTTGCCGAGAACTCGCCCACTTTGTTGAATGCTCGCGAGTTTTTGTCTTTGGTCTCCAGCTCGCCATCTTAAGGTATGAAGTCTTCTCGCAAAAAATTCTTCCTCAGCTACGATCCACGCTCACAGCACCAAAGTGTTGAAGCCGGGAAAATCACTACTCCAAAATTCGGATCAAGGGAGCCTAAGGTTACTGATTCTGCGGTCCGACGTCACAAGTCAAATGGCTAGCACGGGAGAGAGAAAACTATCTAAAAGCACACCGCAAGTGCTCCAGCAAGGAGGTCCCTCCACATACCCGAAAGTTTAGGAGAAACTTCAGGGTAGAACCCTGCCTCTGCAAGTGAGTTCCATGGGTCTACTCGCCCAAACTCGCGAGGTACTCGCCCATACTCGCCCAAGCTCGCCTCCGTTCGCCCCCGCTTGCCCCCGCTCGCCCAAGCTCGCCTCCGCTCGCCCAAGCTCGCCTCCGCTCGCCCAAGCTCGCCTCCGCTCGCCCAAGCTCGCCCAAGCTCGCCTCCGCTCGCCCAATGATCTGCGAACAACCATTTTTTTAGGTACTTTTGATTTCGACAAATTACGGGTTATACAACAAGGTTGTTGTTAAAACAAAGATTGTATGGACCGAAGATGCATGAGGGTGGCAACCTGCAGGAGTGCTTTAATGTGTTCAACGGACTTCTAAACCAATTGCATGTGGTTGGTGCGAAGGTGGAGGAAGAAGATAAGGTCTTATTACTTCTTACCTTGCTCTCGACATCATTTAAACACATGGTGACCACGCTCCTATATAGGAAGGATACAGTGGGGTTGGAGAAGGTCACATCGTCATTACTGTCCAGTCAGATGTTGAAGGACCCTACTCCTGGGGGTGAACATATTTTGGCGGTAGATGGACGGGGGAGAGCATTCGACAGGGGATTGAGGGGTGTGCGGGCTTGGTCGGCGTCGAAGAAGGAAGTTGTTTGTTAACACTGTAGACAGAGTGGTCACATCAGGAGAAAATGCCCGCAGCGTGCGCAGAGTTATGGAGACGTCCAGGATGCGGGTATAGTAACGCTAGATCTGGGAGTGGAGAGTGATAAAAGGTGCTGAAATTATCTAAAACAAGATCCGATAAATGAAATTGTGTATATCTAAATATATGAATAGATCTAAGAATATTTTTCTATAAAACAAGATCTATCACGAGTATATTTTAATGTAAAAAGATCACGTAAAAATATGAAATCATGTACCTTTTATGCGATCCAAAGTAGTTGAATAAATTTGAGAATCTGAGATCTTTACGGATCGAATATATGAAAAACTAAAGCGAAGCTCGAGGTGGTTGGCGGCTTCTTCTTACTTGGGGCGATTAGAAAACCTTTTCCCAGAGAAAACCACGGCCAAATAAATACAGCCAATCTTGATCCTTGCTTTTCCCTGTATGTGGGGTGAGAATGGATGGGAGAGTAAAAGGTTCGCCTTTCCCAAAGCACTAAAAACCCAAACTCCAGAACCAGAATCCAAAAGGGGGATGAATGAATTTGATTTGGGTCTCACGGTGGGAGGAAAAACATAAATTTGTCGTTCAAGGTTTTAAGCTTGTTCACCCAATGAGGAATAATATTCAGTTTTGAAATGGAATACATTGGCTTTAATGGGATGAGCCCAAAAGCAATTACCAAGAGAAACATTTAATTTCATTATACTCCTATATTAAAATTAATTAATATATTAAACTCATGAAAAATTAATTGGATTTCATATCATCCAAAATATGGTGTCAAGGCAAGACCAAGTAAGCGTCATAAAATAACGAGACGATCTAGCTCAACTATCACAGCTTTTGAACGATCACGAGATTAAATTAACTCACATTTGCGGGAGCACGAACGGCTTTAAATAATTGCATACGATATATCAGGATGTCTGAACATAAACAAGTCCATATTAATTATTAGAATATAAAACATTCTAACACGACCTACATTAGAGAAATGTTTGTTGTTACTGCTGCGGAGTCCAAATGTAGGCAGTATTTATTAAGGCACCATTTTACCATATAAACAGACCACAAGAACCTTCACCATCTTCTCGCCCAGCACATTCAGATAATAGAAGTCATGTTTGGCTGAACTCCTCCTGCGTTGTTAAACTAATGTGCAGAATGAACCAATAATGAAGTTGCGGACGGGATGTCGCAGACTAGAGAAGAACTTTAACACTCACTCAAAGAAAATCTATCCAGATCACAGTATCAAATGAAACTTCAAGCAAGCAGATAAAAGACGCAAGGAATTGAAGCTGGAAGAAGAAGATTGGGTGTTACTTAAACTACACCCTTACCGACAACTAACTATGAACAGACCAGCTGGAAGAAAGCTTTCTCTCGAGTACTATGGACCTTTAAGATTTTGGAGGTCAGCGGGGAAACAGCTTACCGCTTTCTCCTCCCTCCAAAGTCAAGGATACACCCCGTCTTTCACATATCAATGCTCAAGCCCTACGTTGGAGATCTCCAATAGCAAATCATAACACTTAACTGGAGAAATAATCCCCTTCATCCACCTTTGTCCATCATCGGCTTACGTCAGATCATGCGGCAAGGAAAAGAGGTACAACAAGCACTATTTCAATGGCAAGGACAGCCCCCAGAAGATAACACTTGGGAGGATATGTCCTCTTCGACAGATCACCCACATGTGCGAGTAGATCTACTCCTTAAGGAAGTAGATCTTCCCATGAACACGGATAGAATCACTTGGGTATGGAAGAAGAAGAAGAGGAATAATCAAAGGCAGAAAAAGAGAAGAAGAGGAGAACACTCATCCTAGAGATCTACAACATGGTTATTAAGAAAAGTTACCCAGATAGTTGCAATTCCAAAGAGAAAATAAGAGTTCCAGTCCTTAGATCCGTGTAGCATTTGTAGTTCCCGCCTCTGATTATCACCGAAACTGTCATCTTCATATTTTCAACCAAGACGCTGAAGAAGAAAAATCCCTCTCCATCTTAGAAATTCAGAGGAGCATGTAGAAGAAAATAGAGGAGAGAAAGCATCCTAAACCCTAAAAACAGCAAGAGAAAGTGACGGACAACACTGAGGACAACATCGCTTTAAGGGGAAGGCAAATGTTAGGGATCTGAAAATCAACGGCTTTAGTTAAATCCATATTTCAGCCATATCTTCAGATGCTGCCACATGTCCGCAATCCGTCCAGGGAGAAACATCATCACGGAGACATCTTAGGGTTGTGATTAATCCTGCTTATTTAAATAATCTCATTCAATGTAACGATCAAATTATAACGGTCCACTAAGTAGGATTATAAATATGTAATTAATATAATGTATTGAATTAACCAATAATAAAGTCTGGATTTGTTTTCTTCTCTCTCAATGCCCTTGTTCGTCTCCTAATCCCCTGCTCAACTCCTCCATTCTTCTGTTACGACCACCCACCTCCATGGAAGGCGGGATCCCAACAACAACTTTGCCCATCAGTACGATAGAATTAATGTCATAGAATCAGTGGCGGGTTTTTTACTAGTTACTATGACATTTCTTCTCCATCAGCGCCATAGAATCAATGTCTCTTCATTTTACTACGTGCATGTGTGTATAAAAAAAATTTTGTTACGTTGTATTCTAAAAAAAATACACACAATTTAGGGACAGAAATCTGCTTATGATGTTATTATCATAAGCTAAAATGAACAAGATATATTTTAAACCATGGTAAACTCTTTAAACGTTGCAATTACCCCAAAAATGCTTTAATTTAGGCTCAATTTTGATTTGGAATCAGCACACCAACTCTTGAGCGAGTGCTAGTAAAAAAAGGGGAGCATTTTTCTTACTTCAATTGATTTTTTAAATTCTCTCTCCATAACAAAAAGATTCATACAATAGTTAGCAATTGTTGCGCGCGAAGGAATGTGAAATCTAGGCGTGTCACTGGCGTGACACGGGCGTGTCACGGGCGTGACACAGGCGTGTTCGGCCACGGGTCATGTGGTCGACGTTTTGACGGTCGGAGATCGTCGAGTTGAGGCACACGGCCTGGGACACGGGCGTGTCCCAGGGCGTGTCACTTTGGGCTATTTTCTGAGGAAGGCACACGGGCCATGACACGGGCCCTGACACGGGCATGTCAAATTCGACACGGGCGTGTCGGGTGTCGTGTCGCAGGCCGTGTCCTTCTCGGGTTGGGAAAGCTGGCCGATTCCACACGGGGGGGGGGGGGGGGGGGGGGGGGGGGGGGGGCGTGACACGGGTCTCGATACGGGCGTGTCGAAGGCCGTGTCGAATGCCGTGTGCTGGTTTTCGAATCGGTCGAGACGGCGAATGGGTGACACGGCCAGGCACACGGCCACGTTGCAACCCGTGTTCGGCCCAGATTTTATAATTTGAGGCCTAATAGTGGTCGTTCATTTCCTTGGCTTTGGATCCGACGGTGGAGGGATGCTCCTGGATGGTTTTAGCCGGGATAAGGGTTTCAAAACCCTCATTCTCTCTTTCCATTCTCTTTCTAAACCCTAGAGAGAGGGGAGAGCAAGGTGAGAGGTTGGAGACCAAGATCCGGCCGCCGGTGGAGCGTCGGAGCTCCGAATCGCGATCCGAGTCCAGATCCGCAGAGGTGACGCCGTTGCGGTGCTTTCCAACCGCATAGTTTTTCATGGCGCCGCGGAAGAACGCAAGGGTAACGATTTCTCATCCTTGGGCATGTGAAGCCTTTTTTCCCTTTGCATAGGAAGCCCTCTCTCGCGAGTGAGCGAAGAGTTGGAGCATTCCTTGGGGTAGATATGTAAAGTCCCCCTTGTATAGAGTCCGTATGCGAAAATGGACATAGGCATTGTGTGTGAAGCCTATCCGGACAAGTAGAGCCGGATCGGTGATGTTGCATTGCATATGAACCGGGGAAGACTCCGGGTGTTTGGGTGTTTTTCGGGTTTTCTACGTGGTAGATTGCAGCAGGGAGCCTTGGAGATTAACTCCAAGGTGCACCCGGAAAACTGAGCAAAAGCGAGTTTTGCCAACACGATGGCCGGGGAGCCAACGTGAACATAACCGGGTTATGTGATTGTTGTGGCGGAAACGGGACTCGGTGAGTCTTGACCTGCGCATATGGCTTAAATTGCCGTTGCAATATGAGCACGGGTCAGGCGGAACCGTACCCGATCTATGTCGTTCGGTGGGACCGTTGGTATGGATGAGAGTCTTCGGCGGTCTATGGCTTAAATTGTCGTGACCAAGGCCAAGAAGACAAAATGCTCATATGGTTGGCCGTCCAAGAGGCGGTGGTGGAACGGGAACGTTTATGGCTTGAATTGACGTGACGTTGGCCGGTTCGCCGTGAATGTGCCCTGAGTGCACGAGGTGTGTGGCCGTGCGAGCCTACGCCTGTGATGATGTGTGTTTACACTAATAAATTGCCTATACTAATAAAGTGCAAGGAAAGAGCATCGCCGCCCCGGTTTTGGGGCGGGATCGTTATAATTTGGTCAGCATAGTTGACCGTTGCTTTTGTTTGCCACCGGGCGGTGGTTTGTGCTTGCAGGTGCTGCGGAGCCGAGCGGAAAATAGCGAGCTAAAGCCCAAGTTGCTGAGCCGGCCCTCGAAGGCCTAATTTTGAGTGTTTCATTGTAACCTTGTGTGGCCGGCCTGCGAGCCGATGTATGAAAACACTTTTGTATCAAGCAAACTATGTAAGGCCTTAAGGCCATTTCTATTTTCTGTGTATTGGATCATTCCTGCGGTTGTTATTGTAGCGGACATTCATGCTGTTGGCAGGGTTCTTAATTGTGCAACTTAATAATTGCTTCCGCTAGGTGTTGTGTAGGATGTTATGATTGGTTGATTGGTTTCAACGCGTAACCAACCGGTCTGTCCGTAGTATATGGCGTCGGGCCCCGGCCGGACCTACTGCTATATGCTATACGACGGATAGGGGTGTTACAAATTGGTATCAGACTACCGGTTTCGGTCATACTTAAATGAATTCGTGGACGAATTCACTTTAAGGGGTGGTGAGCACATGTGTGCGTCATCGTTATAACATGAAAAGAACCCATGAATGTCCACTTAGGAATGAAAATACACATGTTTGAGGAACCTGCGTGTTCCTATGATTGTTGTTTGCAATAATTTTTGGTCGCTTATCGGTGTTTTGCACGATTATAGGTGACCAAAAGTGGTGCTGGGCCGTCAGAACGGCCAGGTTCTGAGGCAAGCAGTGCGCCAAGTGAAGCGTCTGCAACACCTCCGTCTGCCGAGACTATTAGATTGGTGGCAGAAGCTGTCTTTGCTATGATTAATGCGCAACCTGCAAGACAGGTGCAGCAGCCTGCTCCTGCGGGGGAGCAAGTGCCGCTCCAAGCGGCAGAGCCTAGAAGGGTTGAGCAGGTGGCGGTGGAGCCGGAGTTGCCTCGGAGAGCAACTGAAAGACAGTTGAAGCATGTGATGGGCTTCCACGCACCGGTGTTCTCGGGAACGGGAACCCCTACCCAGGCTGAAGATTGGCTCTCAAGATTCAATAGGGTGATGACAGCTACTGAAACGGAAGAGTGGCAGAAGACCACGATAACGACGTTCCTTTTGGATGGAGACGCAAGGTTATGGTGGGAAGGCCTAGAGCTACACCAGTTGAGGGGAAGGTCGTTGGCCGAAGTTCCTATGGCGGAGTTTGCAAGATTGTTCATGGCTCGATACCTCCCCTCAGCGCAGAGGATCGCACTGGAGAACGAGTTCCAAAAATTGGTGTAAGGAGATAACACTGTAGACGAGTACCTCCATGAGTTTACTCGGTTGGGGAGATATGCTAGCGCTACCTTTGCCGACGAGGAGCGAAAGACTAACCGCTTCTACGAAGGGCTAAGAGATGAGCTGAGGTTGCTACTGTCAGGGCCCATGACGCAAGGTTTCCTAATCTTGGTCAACTCGGCCCGGTCCTTGGAGAAGGACATGAGAAATGTGCAAGCTAAGAAGGAATCTGGCGGGAAGAAATCGGAGTTCAAAGCGCCGACTACGTCGAAGTCGGGCTATCGAAAATTCTTCAAGAAGACTAGGACGTCAGGTCCAACTTCTTCTATAGGTGCCTCGGGGGCAACTACTAACCGAACCCCGGGCGCTTGTTTCACGTGTGGAAAGACGGGGCACTTTGCCCGCGATTGCTGGAGCGGACGCCCAAAATCCGAGAGGAAGCAAGGAGCTACTTACGAAGAGAAGGGCAAGGCGGTGAAGTCAACCGCGTCTCACTATGCTCCGACTCAGCCTAGAGTCTACAACTTGGGGCAGCAAGAGACCATTAAACAAGCGGATGTGGTGACAGGTACGAGTTAATTTATAGCAAGTTAACTTAGATACTGTTGTTTATTGCTTGTTAGCCTAATATGTTTTGCATAGGCTTTGTTTTGATTAGCGATAGTCCGGCACGGGCACTGTTCGATACGGGAGCTTCACACTCCTTCTTGTCCGAAAATTTTATATCGCGCATCGGAGTCCCTTCTTCGATGGCGAAGGACAAGTTGGATGTGCTGCTACCGAATGGGTGCTCGATGCGTGCGGACAGAGTGTGCGCTGTAAAGGTTCACATTGGGAGCCAAGAGTTCGACTTGCTAGCGTCATTGCTGTCGCTAGTAGAGTTCGACGTTATCTTTGGGATGGATTGGCTTTCGGAGCAGAAGGCTTGAATTGACTGTGACCGGAAGGAGGTCAAGCTGGGTATTGGGCTGGGGACAATATTCGAGGGACTCAAGGGGTCGAGCAAGATGCTGATATTTGCTCTTCAGGTGGTAAAGGCAGTTCGTGCTGGTGCAGAGCTATTCTTCGCAATAGTGGGGGCTGTGGAGCCAAAGTCCACGTTGGATAGCATCCCCGTGGTTTGTGAATACCCCAATGTGTTCCCGGATAGTCTTCCCGGGGCCCCACTGCGGCGAGAGATTGATTTCACCATCGAGCTCGTACCGGGGGCCAAACCGGTGTCACGTGCTCCGTATAGGTTGGCGCCTAAGGAGATGACAGAGTTGAAAGTTCAGCTAGAGGAGCTGATGGAACAGGATTATGTGCGTCCAATCTCGTCGCCTTGGAGCGCACCGGTCCTCTTCGTTAAGAAGAAGGATGGTAGTATGCGGTTGTGTATCGACTACAGAGAGTTGAACAAGCTGACGGAAAAGAACAAGTACCCGATCCCGAGGATTGATGATCTCTTTGATTAGTTAGTCGGATCGTCGGTATATTCTAAGTTGGACTTGAAGTCGGGGTACTATCAGTTGAGGATAAGAGAATGTGATATCCCGAAGACGGCGTTCAGCACAAGGTATGGGCATTTCGAGTTCACGGTCATGCCGTTTGGACTGACGAATGCGCCATCAGTGTTTATGGACTTGATGAACAGGACGTTCCGAGATTTCCAAGATCACTTTGTGATCGTCTTTATTGACGATATATTTGTGTACTCGCAGTGCGAAGAAGATCACTTCAAGCACTTGCATCTGGTGTTGGAGACTTTGAGGAGGAATGAGCTTTATGCGAAATTCTCCAAGTGCGAGTTCTAGCTACCCTCAGTAGCGTTCCTTGGTCACATTGTTAGTGGGGAAGGCATAGCGGTGGATCCGGCGAAGATCGTTGCGATACGGGAGTGACCTGCGTTGTCTTCTGTCGCGGAAGTCCGTAGTTTTCTCGGGCTTGCCGGATATTACAGGCGCTTCGTAGAGAACTTCTCGCGGATAGCGCTACCTCTCACGAAGTTGACAAGGAAAGATCAGAGATTCTTGTGGACGCAGGAGTGCGTGCAAGCGTTTGAGGAGCTGAAGAGACGGTTGACCACAACGCTAGTGCTTAGTTCGCCGAGTGGGACCGAGGGCTTCGTGGTGTATAGTGATGCCTCGGGTAGTGGTTTGGGCTGCGTGTTGTTGCAGTATGGGAGCGTGATAGCTTATGGATCGCGTCAGCTGAAAGTGCATGAAAGGAATTATCCGGTCCACGACTTGGAGTTGGCGGCCGTGATATTTGCACTTAAGCTGTGGAGGCACTACTTATATGGCGTAAGAGTCGATATTTATACCGACCACAAGAGCCTGAAGTACTTGTTGGATCAGAAGGATCTTAACATGAGGCAGAGGAGGTGGATGGAGTTCCTGGGGGACTACACCTTCAAGATTCATTATGTACCCGGGAAGGGCAATGCGGTTGCTGATGCGTTGAGTCGCAGGGCTCCCGCCCAAGCCAACTGGTTGTCGGTGCATGATGAGCGGCTAGTACGGGAGTTGGAGGAGCTTGAGATCTGTTGCGTTGACAAGCAGGCGAGCGTCAAAGCAATGTTGAACTGGACAGAGGTTCAGTATGACCTGGCTGACCGGGTTCGGTAGGCATTGGAGTTAGATGACTCCATGAAGGAGCTTATGGAGGCAGCGTTGGATGGGTCAAATTCCCAATTTTCAGTGGAAGATGGGTTGTTAAGGAAGGATCATCGGTTGTGCGTCCCAAGCGGGAGTAACCTACGGCGGAGTTGATGTACAAGGCTCATCATACCAAGTACTCGATCCACCTAGGGAGCACAAAGATGTACTGTGACCTCAAGAAGCTGTTTTGGTGGCCGGGGCTTAAGAAAGATGTAGCGTTGTTTGTGGCTAAGTGCCAAACGTGCGCTTTGGTGAAGGCGGAGTGCCAAAAGCCGGGAGGATTTCTGAAGTCTTTGCCTATACCGGAGTGGAAGTTCGACGACATATCTATGGATTTTGTGCATGGGTTGCCAAGGTCGCAGAAAGGGAACGACGCCATCTGGGTGATCGTAGATCGGTTAACTAAAGTGTCGCATTTCATTCCGCATAGGAAAGACGACTCGGTGGAGAAGTTGGCGAAACTATATGTGGACAATATAGTTAGACTGCATGGTGTGCCTCGCAGCATTGTGAGTGATCGCGATGGGCATTTCACGTCCAATGATTGGAGGTTGGTGCAGCAGATGCTGCAGATGCTGGGGACAAAGTTGAAGTTCAGCACAGCCTTCCATCCGCAGACGGATGGGCAGACCGAGAGAGTCAATAGAACGATGGAGGACATGCTCCGCATGTGTGTCCTAGACTTCGGGAAGCATTGGGAGGACCACCTGTATTTGGTGGAGTTTGCGTACAACAATGGCTACCAAGCGAGTATACAAATGGCACCCTTCGAGGCCCTGTATGGTGGGAAGTGTCGCACGCCGTTATCGTGGCTTGAAACGGGTGAGGCAAGGTTGTACAAGAAGCAGGAGGTGGAAAATGCTACTTCTTTGGTGTGGATCATTCGAGAGCGTTTGCTGATCGCTCAGGATAGGCAAGCTAAGTACTACAATGCCAAGCATCGGAATGTGGAGTTCGCGGTGGGCGATTGGGTGTACTTGAAAGTAAAGCCGTTCAAGGGTGTTTCGCGGGTGAGACGCTTGAAGAAGCTGAGCCCAAGATACCTTGGACCCTTTGAGATTCTGGAGCGGGTCGGCGAAGCGGCTTATCGTTTGAAGTTATCGGTAGAGTTGAGTGGACTACACGATGTGTTCCACATCTCTGTATTGCGGAAGGCGGTGCAAGAGCCTTCGCAGGTGATCGCAATTGATCAAGTACCGGTGGACGAAGGGTTGACGACTAAGGTCAAGCCCGTTTGTATTGAAGATGCAGAGGTCAAAAGGCTCCGTAACAAGGAGATCCGGATGGTTAAGGTCCGGTGGGATAATTGCTGTTGGGAGGAGCTCTCTTGGGAAAGGGAGCAAACCATGCAGGAGGAGTACCCGGAGTTATTCCGCTCAGGTACCGATAAAAGTTTTAAGTTCCTATGGTTTTCCTTTAGTAAATTTCGTGGGCAAAATTCTTTTAAGGGGGAGAGAGTTGTAATACCCCGAAACTCAAAAGAGGGACGGGTGATGTTTTAAGCCCAGTCTGAATTTTGGAGCAGGTGTCACGGGCGTGACACGGGCGTGTCACGGGCGTGACACGGGCGTGTCACGGGCGTGACACAGGCGTGTTCGGCCACGGGTCATGTGGTCGACGTTTTGACGGTCGGAGATCATCGAGTTGAGGCACATAGCCTGGGACACGGGCGTGTCCCAGGGCGTGTCACTTTGGGCTGTTTTCTGAGGAAGGCACACGGGCCATGACACGGGCCCTGACACGGGCGTGTCAAATTCGACACGGGCGTGTCGGGTGCCGTGTCGCAGGCCGTGTCCTTCTCGGGTTGGGAAAGCTGGCCGATTGCACACGGGGGGGGGGGGGGGGGGGGCGTGACACGGGTCTCGACACGGGCGTGTCACAGGTGACACGGGCGTATCGAAGGCCGTGTCGAATGTCGTGTGCTGGTTTTCGAATCGGTCGAGACGGCGAATGGGTGACATGGCCAGGCACACGACCGTGTTGCAACCCGTGTTCGGCCTAGATTTTATAATTTGAGGCCTAATCGTGGCCGTTCATTTCCTTGGCTTTGGATCCGACGGTGGGGGGCTGCTCCTGGATGGTTTTAGCCGGGATAAGGGTTTCAAAACCCTCATTCTCTCTTTCCATTCTCTTTCTAAACCCTAGAGAGAGGGGAGAGCAAGGTGAGAGGTTGGAGACCAAGATCCGGCTGCCGGTGGAGCGTCGGAGCTCCGAATCGCGATCCGAGTCCAGATCCGCGGAGGTGACGCCGTTGCGGTGCTTTCCAACCGCATAGTTTTTCATGGCGCAGCGGAAGAACGCAAGGGTAACGATTTCTCATCCTTGGGCATGTGAAGCCCTTTTTCCCTTTGCATAGGAAGCCCTCTCTCGCGAGTGAGCGAAGAGTTGGAGCGTTCCTTGGGGTAGATATGTAAAGTCCCCCTTGTATAGAGTTCGTATGCGAAAACGGACATAGGCATTGTGTGTGAAGCCTATCCGGACACGTAGAGCCGGATCGGTGATGTTGCATTGCATATGAACCGGGGAAGACTCCGGGTGTTTGAGTGTTTTTCAGGTTTTCTACGTGGTAGATTGCAGCAGGGAGCCTTGGAGATTAACTCCAAGGTGCACCCGGAAAACTGGGCAAAAGCGAGTTTTGCCAACACGATGGCCGGGGAGCCAACGTGAACATAACTGGGTTATGTGATTGTTGTGGCGGAAACGGGACTCGGTGAGTCTTGACCTGCGCATATGGCTTAAATTGCCGTTGCGATATGAGCACGGGTCAGGCGGAACCGTACCCGATCTATGTCGTTCGGTGGGACCGTTGGCATGGATGAGAGTCTTCGGCGGTCTATGGCTTAAATTGTCGTGACCAAGGCCAAGAAGACAAAATGCTCATATGGTTGGCCGTCCAAGAGGCGGTGGTGGAACGGGAACGTCTATGACTTGAATTGACGTGACGTTGGCCGGTTCGCCGTGAATGTGCCATGAGTGCATGAGGTGTGTGGCCGTGCGAGCCTACGCCTGTGATGATGTGTGTTTACACTAATAAATTGCCTATACTAATAAAGTGCAGGGAAAGAGCATCGCCGCCCCGATTTTGGGTCGGGATCGTTATAATTTGGTCAGCATAGCTGACCTTTGCTTTTGTTTGCCACCGGGCGGTGGTTTGTGCTTGCAGGTACTGCAGAGCCGAGCGGAAAATAGCGGGCTAAAGCCCAAGTTGCTGAGCCGGCCCTCGAAGGCCTAATTTTGAGTGTTTCATTGTAACCTTGTGTGGCCGGCCTACGAGCCGATGTATGAAAACACATTTGTATCAAGCAAACTATGTAAGGCCTTAAGGCCATTTCTATTTTCTGTGTATTGGATCATTCCTGCGGTTGTTATTGTAGTGGACATTCATGCTGTTGGCAGGGTTCTTAATTGTGCAACTTAATAATTGCTTCCGCTAGGTGTTGTGTAGGACGTTATGATTGGTTGATTGGTTTCAACGCGTAACCAACCGGTCTGTCCGTAGTATATGGCGTCGGGCCCCGGCCGGACCTACTGCTATATGATATACGACGGATAGGGGTGTTACACCAAGTCCCCCACTTCCAGTACATGTTCCCTGCGTTTCTTGTCGGCTAACCCCTTCATGCGTTCTTGAGCTCGCGCCAAATTGTTTTTGAGAATTGTCATCACCCGATCTCTTGCAACTAGGGACCGATCCACCTTTACCAAAGTAGACGTGCCCTCTACATACGGCGGAATAGCTGCCGGTTCTTGGCCGTATACCACTTCGTAGGGTGTCATCTGGATTGCACTGTGATAGGAGGTATTGTACCACCACTCCGCCAATGGTAGCCATTCAGCCCACTCCCGCGGTTTTTTGAAGCACATGCACCGCAAATAGCCTTCCACACATCTATTGACGACTTCCGTTTGACCATCCGATTGAGGGTGGTACGCCGTTGAAGTATGCAGCTGAACTTGTAGCCTTCGAAAGAGTTCCTGCCAGAAGTCGCTCAAAAAAACCGTGTCCCGGTCACTAACTATAGAGGCGGGTAATCCATGCAGCCGAACAATGGAGTCCAGAAATATACGAGATATCGTTTCCGCCGTATAGGGATGTGCGAGGGCGGAGAAATGTGCTTGTTTGCTTAAGCGGTCGACCACCACCAAAATAGATGATTTCCCGTGACTCATTGGTAATCCATCGATGAAATCCATGCTAATATCTTGCCACACCCGTTTCGGTATAGGTAATGGTTGTAACAACCCGGCGGGACGTTGATTGTCAGCTTTACACTGTTGACACGTAACGCAGCGTTGGATGTACTGGTAGACGTCGGCCTTGAGGCCCTTCCAATAAAGGACCCTCTTCATGCGTTTATACGTCGCGGTAATCCCCGAATGGCCCCCCACGGGACTGTCATGGTAGAGCTCCAGCAACTTATTTCTGATTCCAGTATTCCGCCCCACTACCAATTTACCTTTCCTGGTGAGTAACCCGTGCTGCCACAAATACTTAGGAAATGCACCTTCATCCAGAGCTTTGGCCGAAATAATTTTTTGAATGTGCTGATCTTGTTCCCAGGATAGCCGGACCTGCTGCAGTAATTCACTATGCAGGACCGAAACTGCACAAGTTGTGCCCTCCCCTTGCTCATGTATGCGAGATAAAGCGTTCGCGCACGCGTTGTCCTTGCCCCTCTTGTATTGGATTGAGAAATCGTATCCCATCAGCTTGGATAAATAACGTTGTTGCGCCGGGGTTGCTAATTTCTGCTCAAGCATATACTTTAGGCTGTGGTGATCCGTGCGGATTACAAACGAGCTCCCCAACACATAATGCCGCCACTTGTGCACCGCCATCACAATGGCGAGTAATTCCTTCTCGTAAGTGGATAAGCCCGCATTCTTAGGTCCCAATGCTTTGCTAAAGAAGGCAATCGGACGTTCGCGTTGCAATAGAACCGCGCCAACCCCGGCATCCGCTGCGTCCGTCTCGATGACAAAGGGAAGTTGAAAATCCGGTAATTGTAAAACTGGTGGTGTAGTCACGGCCTTCTTCAAATTTTGGAATGCCCTCTCCGCCTCTTCAGACCACGCGAATATCCGCTTCTTGAGTAATTCCGTCAATGGTTGTGCTAACATACCATAGCCTTGAATAAAGCGTCGGTAGTAGCCGGTTAGGCCCAATAAACCTCGGACCTTCTTGAGAGAGGTCGGTGTTGGCCACTCGACCATCGCTTGGATCTTCGTTGAATCGGTAGATACGCCTTGCCCGGAGATAATATGACCCAGATAGTGTATTTGGGGCAGCCCGAAATCACACTTGCTACGCTTAAGTACGAGTTGATGGGTGCGTAGCGTAACGAAGGTGAATTTCAAATGCTGTAAATGATCCTCCCATGTGGAGCTGAAAATTAAAATGTCGTCAAAAAATATAAGGATGAATTTGCGGAGTTGACCTTGAAAAATACGATTCATCAAGCTTTGGAAAGTGGACGGCGCGTTGGTTAGCCCAAAGGGCATCATCAAAAACTCATAGTGGCCGTGGTGAGTTCGGAATGCTGTTTTTTGTATGTCCGCCTCCGCCATTCGCACTTGATGGTATCCAGCCCGTAAATCCAGTTTTTAGAAGTATGTCGCCCCATGCAATTCGTCGATCAACTCTTCCACTAAGGGGATTGGAAACTTGTCTTTGATCGTGTTCAGATTGAGCTGCCGGTAATTGACACAAAGTCTCCATGATCCGTCCTTTTTCTTGACCAACACCACGGGTGATGCGAACAGACTGCAACTATGTCGAATGACGCCTGTTTGGAGCATTTCCCCAATTAATTTTTCAATCTCACTTTTTTGTAGCGGAGGGTACCGATAAGGTCGGAGGTTAACAGTTTTTCCTTCCTATTTTAATATAATGTGGTGCTCTTGCCCCCTCACCGGTGGAAGCCCTTGGGGTTCCCGAAACAGTTCCTGGAAGTCCTGCAGCAGGGTTTGTAGCTGTCGGGCTGCTGCTTGGGACGGCAGAGCCCCTTGTATCTGCCAATTCCTGCACCCATTTACATGCTCAGGTGGAAACAATGGGCTGTTATCAACCCCACTTCCATGAATCTCGCATAATGCCAGCATATTGAGTTGGCCCTCTTTTGCTACCAATTTCTGCAGCCGTTTGTCTTTACCCCACGACAACGTGCCCGGTTGTGCGCCACGTAGGCTAATCCGCCGGCCCCCGCTGTTGAAGTCCATGTGTAATTCACAGAAATTCCAATTTACCATGCCGAGTGTGACCAACCATTGAATCCCAAGCACCACGTCGCAACCCCCAAGCGGAAGGATCAACATATCCGACGTGAAGTCGACTCCTTGCATAATCCAGTGAAAGTTGTGGACTTTATGACAGCTGGAGAGGGTTTTGCCGTTCGCCACGACGACTGAAAATGGAGTGATGGAAACCAAGTTACATTGCAATTTCTGCGCAGCGGACTCATCCAAGAAATTATGTGTACTGCCCGAGTCAATGAGAACATGAATTGGTTGTCCTTGGTGTGACGCGGTAACCCGCATGGTGTTGAACTGTGGGATACCCGTTAGTGCATGCATGGAAACCTGTGGCGTTTGTTGATCCTCTTCCTGGTCGGTCATATCTAACACGAGGTCGTCGTCCCCTTCCGCCTCAGTATCTGTTACGACCTCGACCATAACCTCCAAAGCGTAGGCCTGGCGTCGATTTGGGCATTTGTGGCCCGGAACATACGTTTGGTCGCACCAAAAACATAAGCCTTTCCGGCGTTTGGCATCGAGCTCCGCCGACGTCAATTTGGTTGTTCCTGGCCGGCTATGGGATGGTTTGCTGATGGGTACAATCGAAGAATTGGGAACAGAAAGGTGCATGTTTTTCTCCTCCGGCGGCCCGTCCTTGGTGGTGGAAAGGGGTTTCTTGCCCCAGACGGCGAGCTGACGTTCCTGCAAGCGAGCGAGAGAGAACACCTCTTGAAGTGATGTGGGGTGAAACATTCGAACGCCATACTCAATCTCATCACGAAGGCCAGCGAGGCATAAACTGATCGCATGTTCCTCCGGAAGAACTACCCGGTGTAGCAACAACTCAAAGTCATCGAGGTAAGCTTGGACGGAGGTCCGCTGGCGTAAGTTTTTCAACTCGCTGAGGGGATCATCTCCCAACACAGAGCCGAAGCGGCGATGCAGGGCCTGGCTGTATTCCTCCCAATTAGGCCATTGGCGGGTAAGGCGCGCCTTCATATACGCCTGATGCCAAAATAAGGCTCTGCCCTCCAAGTGGATGGACGCGATCTTCACCTTCATGTCCGCCGGTGTACCATCAACATCGAAAAACTGATCACACTTATAAACCCACTCCATTAAGTTCTCACCGGCAAACTTCGGAAAATCCAGCCGTGGAAATCGAGTCGCGATGTGGGTGGAGGAAGGAGGCCGGGAATGGACCTCCGGCGACACACCCCCGCTGCCGCGGGACGAATCGGCGGCTTTGTCTGTTTTCCAGGCGGCGAGGAGCAGCCGAACATCTTCCCCGAGCGATTGGACGGAGCGAGCCAGATCCTCCTGATTCTGTTTGAGGGCATCCAACTCGTTGCTCTGTTCTTTGGATCGTGTGGCGTCCGACACCGGCATGGTGAGACGCAGACTGGGCTCTGATACCTTGAAGCAAGCTTCTTCTTCTTCAGACGATCTTACCCTGCTCAACTGTAACAATCAACACTAACAGCCAGCACAGATGCAGGAAACCCAAGATCAGATATTATATTGCATAAGATAATGGATTCCTAAGGCATACGCCTGAACGGAACCTTGAACGGTGCAGGGGAAGAACCTCCCGTGGCAGCCGCACACCAGAACAACACACTACTTTCAACATAGTTCTCCCAAAACCCCCCTCCCGGCCTTAAGAAGCCCTAAGCCGGTTAAAGACAAAACTACCCTTACAAAACTCCAAAATAACAACAATACATAATAAAAGTAACAAAACAACAAGCAACTGTAATTAAAGATAATTTACGTCCGCCGGGACGTAACACCAGAGCTGGACGGGGTGGAGAAAGGGATGGGGAGGCGGCGTCGGCGGCTTCCGTCGAGCAGGGAGAAAGAGCGGGAGGTGTGCGCTGTAAAGGATCAATCAACTTTACTTACCAGCCGGGTTCCAAGAGTGAGAGGAGTTTCTTTTATAACAACGGGTTAGGGTTTCACATTCGGAAGACTTTGTACTAATTGGCACATCATGAAATTTGTTTGATGTTTAGAGGGCTTTGGGAATGGGATGGCTGGGCTCTTTCAAGGGGACAAAAGTACGAGATTTTAAAATAGGTCTCTCAAGGAGGGCTGATTTTGTAACAGAAATTTTTAAATAAAATAGTTAAATGCATAAGCTTGCTCTAATTAATCTATCTCCTAAAATACCGGACCTATACATTTAGGGTCTCGTTGACCGGTCACACCAACAAGCCAAATCAAAACTTACGCGAACATGCGCGATACAAAATTAACACCCAAGCGCTCATAACATGCGCATTACAACTCTACGCTACACAAAAATCCAAAAATTGCGCAAAAATGTGCGCTACAATAATAAAAGACACGTGCGATAAAAATAATAAAAAACGAGGCGACGCGGGTAGCATCACCTATTATACAAATGAAGAAGTTTATTTCACCACCGAAAAAAAACATAAACCATTAGAAGACTTACAGTTCGCCAAATCTTCTGCGGGAGGAAGGAGGCGTCGGGCGGGTTCAGTGAGAGGAAGGATGTGTCGGACGGTTTCAGAGAGAGGAAGGAGTCCGGTGGCTTCAACGAGAGGAGGAATAGAAGGGGGTATGCACGGGGTCTTAGGGCATGAGGGGTTAGGGTTTTAAGTTATGGGTTGTGGTTAAACACACAAAAAATGAGGTAGCTAGAGCCAGGTTGCGGTTACGAATAGCCTTAAAATGCATTGATTCAAACAATTTTATTTTTTTTGTGTAAAAATTGTGATTAGGTTTTTGGATCTTTACATTGGGTAGGAAGGGAACTAATATTATAGTTCTTCAAAAAAGTTATGCGGAGCTTTCTTAAGAAGGTACAAATGTCTATTTCGCATATTTTGGATTTAGTATATTGGAAGTTCTGATTTTTTTCTTAGGTTGGTTAAATTTGTTATTTTAATTTTTATTAGTTCAGATATCTAGTGTTTTGAAAATTGAAGATAATACCAGATGAATTTGAAAATGTGTCAACTTAAAAATTATAAAGGATTCTAATCTTTAACTAACTTTAAATAGCTGAATTTGAAAAAAAAAGAGTAAGTCATGACTAAATAAAAAGTTAGTCGACAAATAATTTTAGAAGTTGTTAGTTCTCCATTAATTGTCCTTCGTTGTGTAGTCCATTCACTTGAATCAACTCTCTCCACAAAATATTGGTTGTTTTCATGTTCCTTCACCTGCCTTGGAAACCCTCCAAGACGTTGTCGCTCGCAGTCAAGTAGCCATTTTTTGGTAAAAATATGAACACAAAAAAAGACAAGTCATCAAAATGGTTGCACAAGAAATTTACATTTCATCATCTATATCCATTACATGTAGATGACTTTATTTATAGGCTTGAGTATGAGTGGCCATACTTTTTGAGCTGGGTTGATTGAACTCCGAAAGAATTTCACACTTGGCGCGTTCGTTCCCCCAGTTCTCAAGAAAGAGAGAAACTCTAGACTTTTGGCTTCTCCTTTTAGACCACTCATGCCTTCCCTTGTGGCCCAATGCATTAAAGACAGGATTCTCCACCTGTTAATACGCCCTACCAACAAGGATTCCATTGAGCTACGAAATCTTCGGGAAAAAAGAAGAAGAAGAGTAGTAGTTCTTTTTTCTCAGTCAAAACTTCTTCACTCTACTCATTCAAAACCCTTCTAAGATCAGCGCGTCTCTGGATCAAGCCCAAACTCGAGCCCTAGAAAAAGTGGATGTAGGTTAAATACACGATAACATGGGCAGGGAATAGAGCTTTCGATCTGAGAGAAGTTTATGACAAACAAACATTTTTTGGGTTAGAAAGAAAATCCTACTTTATATATGCTATTAAGTTGACCCCGTGTGCATAGAAAAAGAGTAAATAGCTTGAATCAAGAAAGAGAATTCTACTACGATAAAAAGAAAGACAAGTCATAAGAAAGAAAAAATTGGACCAGAATTTGAGTTGAAAACAAAGAGTAATTCTATTATTGGGATAAACATGATTATTTATAACCTACAACGCTAGTTTTAATATTACAACATTCCTCCTCAGGATTAGCGAAAGATATTCACTAAACTCATCTTGTTACAACCCCTAATCATATCCTCTGAACTGAGTCTACTGGTTAAGCAGTCAACAACCTGCTCCTTGGTCGGCACGTGACTGTAAAAAATTATAACTGCGCGGACTCCCCGTTATTGAATGCTGAAGAAACGAGAAATTTGTATTATCAATCTTTTTTACAGCATACATTGCAAGACATGATTCGTCAATGCATCTGATGGAAACAAAATCAACAAGCAAGAGTAAACCAAGCGGACTGCTAACAGTAACCGCCAAAACCGCATATCCACAGAACGTTGTCCGCCAAAGCCGCCAAGTCGCCAAACCGCAATTTAACCGCGTGGACTCCCCGTTATTGAATGCTGAAGAAACTGTCCGCACCTGCAAGACGCCTGACCGCGAGGTCGCTTAGCTGCCAGAATCCGCGAACAAGCTGCCGCCGAATTGAACAGAGTCAAACCGCCAAAGGCGGACTGACTTATTGAACTGGGAAAACTTTGTCAAAGAGAAACCGCCTAGCCGCAAGTCGCAACCTGCTGCGACCCGCTAACTATTATCCGCAAGCTCCACTGAAACCTGACTGCTGTCAGAACCAAGTCTCTTGTTGCTCAGTGGTAGCCGCATAATCTGCAAATAGCAAAAACGGTTACCTCCTCTAGCCTTGCGGATAAGAAAACCAGACCGCAGGTTTTAACTCGAGCTTCAACACTTATTGTTCATGTTATAATATGACGAGCCGGGGACTCCTATTTATAAGTGTGAGGAGGAGTGTCGTCATCACTCATAGTGATAGGACTACCGCTCATCATCGTGTGGCTACCCACACCAGGTCGCACATGAGTACGGACACAAAAGCCAGTTCGCATGAGACAAACTGAATTCGCCGCGAACTCCACATCCAGTCCGCATATAACACGCAAACCCGGCGAACAAGGGACAACCAGACATGGTACATAACCGTGACCAACTCCAAACCTTCAGCAGCCTCAAGGGCGAACTCAACACATGCGGACTCCACTATCCGCGAGCTTAACATCGTGCAAACTCCGCAAACCAGGCGAACTCCACAAACTAGGCGGACTCAACATCCAGACCGCGCACCCGACGATCTCCGCGGTCTTCAACCAACCACACTGTACAACCCTGTATTCGATGAGTGGTTCCCCCCTCTAGGATCAGTGATTTATGGGATCTCCAGGAGCGAGAGGGCTCGAGACCTTAAGCAAGACCCTTCCCGTGTTTGCCGAGTAGGCCGCGCGAGCCAGTTCCTTAGTCGTTGAGTGAAGCTGGACCGGTCGACGCCTTATGCTCTTAGCCATTGAGGGAAGCGAGACCAATCGGCGCCTTCTGCTCTTAGGCATTGAGTGAGGGGAGACTTGTCGACGCCTTCTGCTCTTAGGCGTTGAGTGAGGCGAGACTCGTCGATGCTTTCTGCTCTTAGGCATTGAATGAAGCGAGAGCTGTCGACGCTTTCTGCTCTTAGGCGTTGTTTGATACGAGACCCTTCCAGAACAACATTCACCCATAATTGGGGTGCCATAGAGGCGAGTGTTTGGCTTACCCAGCATTCGCCCATTTAGGCGAGTGGCGCATTCATGGGCAACTCGTCCAGTAGGGTCCAGAGGTAAAATTTCCTGGATGTCCTTGCAGCGTTGCAATTAGCCTTCCAAAACCGCGGAGTTTGGCTGTTGGCAGACCACTTTTGGCTGCATATAGATGTTTAGAACTCGGAGTCTCGCTATTTGCAGGCTAGACTTTAAAATCTATAAATAGACTCAATGAGGTACCTCAGAAGGCAAGCTTTCCAGTTCTCTTACTCTCTTGTCTTATAGCGCTTTCTGAGGTGTTCTTAGCTCAGCACATGCTAAGGAGGGGAAGCGCTCAAAGATCTTCCGGGTGTGTGGTGGGACCTCCGTGTTGGAGCCTTGGGTCAGTTTCAAGTTCTAAGTCTTCGGTCAGCCAAGCTTGCAAGGCAAAGTAAGCGTGCGATCACCCCTTCTCCAAGGGTTCGGGCTCCACAGAAGCTTGTTTCTGGTTTAAACACGCTCCACCTGAATAAGACCAAGACACATAACCATGCCGACCTTGACGAGCTCTAGATGATACCGCAACACGCCGGACTTGGCGAGCTCCAAATAAGTCCACAACATGCAGGACTCGGCGAACTCTAGATGTGTCCGCAACATCTGTGGTTAGACTTCCTTATTCGCCCAGTTAACACTTGAGCTGAGAAAGACCGCAGAAGACCGACATCCCCCTAATGTATGTATAAATTTAACATTCTTCAAAATTAAATGCGTACCTGAAGAGAGTACCAGATCTGTAGTCTCAGTCTGGAGTACCTGAACAGTATCTCCATTCGCAACAATCACAGTCTCTTCAGCTGCAGTGTCATCCTTTAGAAGCGCCAAATTATTGCAGATGTGGCATGTAGCGCTTGAATCAAGCCACCATTTAGTACTATCATTCTCTTTTCCAACCATAACAACAAAATTAGCAGGCGCAGTCTGATAGAGCATGTTTGCTTTCTTATCAGTCTTAGGTGTGCTGGATTCATCCCATTTGGGTTGCTTGCACTCGAAAGCGCAGTGACCCCACTTATTACAATTGTAGCATTTTCCTTTAAATTTTTTGATCTTCCTGTCACTGTCAGCAACTGCGGATGCACTGATGAGTGGTTTAGTTTTCTCAGGCTTAGGCTTTCTCTTAGGATGCGTAAGCATGTTAGCAACAGACTTCTGCTTACTAACTGTCTTTATAATGTGTCTAGTGAAGTTCTCGTCCTCAATGCAGATAAAACGTTTGAGGTCTTTCAGACTAACCTGTGTTTTCTTCTGATACATCTCGGACTTAAAGAAGTACCATGCGATGGGAGTTTAAAAATGATCTCATGCAACAAACACACTGACAGCGGGATTTTCTTATTATTCAGCTTGTCCACGAGAGTCTAAAATCTGCAACCTGTGGAAGTATCTCTCTTTCTTCAGTGAAGGTGAAGGACATGAACTTATCCACCAAGTTCGTTTTTACTGTTTCTTTCCTCTCTGAATTGCTCCTCTAGAGCGTCCGAGATCTCCTTTACAATTTTCATTTTATTGTACGTCTTTGTCAATCTGCTGGAGACAATGAGGAGAGTAATCATGACAAAAGTCTTCGTCGGTGATCCAGTGTTTCTCATTCTCTCTCTTTTAAGAGATTCAAAATCGAACCGCACAGGTGTAGAAGATGTTCAATATTTCATGCTAAACTGCGTGTTCCGCTTTCAGTACTAAACTCTGAGTTGGAGAATTTCTCCAGTTTGATCATCGGAACGGGAGAATTTCCTTCTACATTGTATGTCTCTTTCCAAACACTAGAATTCTACTAGCACAACTAAATCAGTGCAGAAAAACTAGAAAGATTTCACCTGAACGTGTGGAGACAACGAAATCATCGAATCCAATCCAGAAAAATTTGGTTCCTCCCCTTTGGAATAGGAAAAATCAACTCTCTCTCTGTGATGAGAGACGATCAGATCTAGAATACAGAATCTTTTTTGAAGAAATCTCTAATCAACACTTGGTGTCAATTCCACTTGCTTTGTAGACTTCCAGAACTTGAAATTTCTTATGGCAATTCCTCTTGCCGGCAGCGGCAAAAAGGAGCAGAAAATCGGTGCAGATCTCAGATCTGAGAGAAAACAGACAAAGAAATCAAATCTGAAAGCTACACCCTTCTTGCGCAGCAGTAGATCTAGGCGGAGGGAACACCACCAGATGAGAGTGTCGAAGGGAAAACAGATATCGCGAACACCAACAACAGCGAAGAAGAGATTTGCACAGAGATCTGCATAGAAGGACGATTAGATTTCCTGCGGGATTGTAGAGATCTAACTTTCCCTGGCAGGAGGCGTACAGATCGACTGTCCCCTTCGATCGACCGGCGAGTCGGCGCAGGAATCGCCTGAAAACAAGAGAACGACCGACCCTCCTTTGATCTCCTTGGCGTCAACGACCGAAGCTTGCGGCGGCTGAATCACGAAAATCGGATATCGCCTGGCTTCTGTTTCCTTCTTCCCGATGGGCCACAGCAAAAAACCAGCGAACTATCGACGTGTTCCTTCTGCAACGACGACGGGATGTATAGGAAAACAACGCCAGCGGTCCAAATCGCAAATCGCGGGAGCAGAGGCGTTGCAAGGAAATCACGAAAAACAAAAAGAAGCGAGAGCGGCGGTCGGTTACTGGATTGGGGGCTAGAACGCACGAAACAAAAAACTTCGAGAAGGTTACTGCGCTCAAAGCATCCCGTGTTGCCGTCAAATTTGGAACGACCTTCACGTTGCTCTTAGCAGGAATATATATAGGCGTACCCCTAAATTCCTGACGACGGGTTATTGGATATCTAACAGATCCAAACCAAACTAGTTAATAACCTTTAACCTATTATATCAATATACCTTAACAAGATACATGGCTGCAATTAACTTCCGCTTATACCTCCATGATCCTACACCCCACATTTAAAGGTTATAGACTTAAACCGTACACAATTGACATATACTCCCCACTTAATGACTATGTCATGTAAACTCAAGTGGGAAAACAAATATGCATTAAAAAGACACATAACAGAGAACCTTTTTATTTTCTTCATACAGCTGCAATTGCAACTCCACATTCGAGCATCGTCTGACATGTTCTTGCTCTTAATTCTGTGATTTCTTGATTTCTTCTTTTCTCCCTATCTTCTTCCAATCTTTTGGCCCTCTATTTTCTTCTTTCTCTAGCGAAGGATTCCCACAGATCATTCCTCTCCCCATCAGTCCGGTAAGAGTAAAGTACAGCCGCTGCATTTTATCGTGCAGTGCGGCATCCAACGGACGTCCGCAGATCTCAACTTGTTTTGAAATGCGAGCATCTCAGCTCCCTTGGGATGTGTGCGAACTCGCTTTGATATGCGCACGAACATCGACATCCGTTGGATGCCGCACTGCACGATAAAGTGCAGCGGCTGCATTTTATTCTTCCCGAACCCCTCTCATCGGCCCTTCGGTTTCTCTTTCCAAACACTTTCTAATTATAATTTAAATGACTACTTTGACGTCCATTTAATTATTTTTTAAATTAACTTTTTTTATTCTTTGAAGCGGGCGTTGGCGTGGATTTGGATGTTTCTAATAATTGACAGCTCTATCATAAGTAATTTTCCGGTTTAATCAATTCCCAGAATCCCAGGAAAATAGTATGGAAGCAAGGAGAGGGATTGTCATGAAGCGTTAATATTTGATTTTACATAATTTGTTATGTTTGAATTAAAAAATTATGGAGGAAATTTTTAAGAAAATCATGAACCGTCATTCGTAAACGCCCGAACTAACCTAAGGAACTTCATACAACGATGTTCTATGATAAAATGTCGTGCCAAACAAACCATGAAATGCTTCCACCAGTTATCTATTTTTATTGACTTCAAATTTTTAAGAAAATCATGTTCACTCTCTTCCTGCCTTCAATGCACACCTATTTTGCCGTTTTCAAAACTATAAACCGGTATTCATTGTGCGTGCGACAAATCATAGAAAAAATTTGCTCTGACAACTCATTCTTTCCTTCTGCCCATAGCACTTCAGTTGCTCCTACTAAATTGATTGCTTCCTTCTTCAATCTGGCCTACGCACGAAGAGATTGAATCCCAAGTAAGGGAAAATATATAAACTGTTATTTACACTCACTTTTTTTTCTTAACAAATTGTAGAATACAACAATTTTAACTTATTATTATGCCTGCATTTTTCAATACAAGTAATAATTTATGGTAATTATATAAAGAAATAATTACTCAAATCTCCCATGTAAACTAGCATAATTAGTGAGAGCATCCCTCTTATTTTCGAAATTACAAAAAACTCACCTTAAGTTTTCATTTCATTACCAAAACCTCCCCTGGTCTTTTCATTTCATTGCATCCATGAAGAAAAATACCCCCTGAACACTGTTCACCGAGGGGGGGTGTTTTTGCGCATGAATGTTATGAAATTAAAACTTCAGGAGAGATTTTTGTAATGAAATGAAAACTTTAGGAGAAATTTTTTTAATTTCGAAAACAAGAGGGGTGCTGTCAGTAATTTAGCAAAGTTAGAGGGGAGGTCCCGGTAAATGACCCATTATATAAATCATAAATATGCTACAAAAGATTAGCAGCGAGAAGCAAAGATCGCGAATGAATGAAGAATCACGAATCAAAGAAAAAAAACCTTTGCAATGGCGAGAAAGTAAAAAGGCAGATCGCAAATGATTTGGATTTGAGAGAGTTATGAGCTTCTATTTGCATAAGTTTTATGGCTTTAAATCACATTTTGAATGTCCAATTCTTAAGTCCATCTTAGGGTTTGTTTGGCACGACAGTGACAGTCATGAAAGCGGTAGTTATGTACCGTCGTGAACGCCCGATCTTACGTAAGGAAACTCCATGCACCTCTATGTTCAAAATTAGTTATTCTTTTTTTTATCTTGGTGGTGGTCATAACCAGTGGCATGCCAAAGATATATTCTATGACGGGGTGTTTTTGTCCAAAATCACTGGAGGAAAAACACCGCGCCGAACAAACCCTGAAATGCTCCCACCATTTATCTATTTTTATTGACTTATAGTTTTCAAAACCATAACCCGTATTCATTGTGTCTGGGACATCATAGAAGAAATCTGCTGTCAATTCATTCTCCCCTCTGCTAATACCACTTCAATTGCTCTTTCTGTGCATCTGATTCCTTCTTCTCCTTGGGCTATACATGAAGAGATTGTTCAATTTCTAAAAATCAATTGCATAATTCAAACCCAGGTAGAATATAGCAACTGAAATGGCTCGGCGTGCTTTTTGTCACGTGAGAGGAACAAAGCCTACAAACAAGCGCAGTAGCATTAGTCCCACATTGGCCCTATGAGCTAATGCAATTCCCTGTCCGGTTTCAGCAGCATTGCATTTTTTTTTCTTACCTGGACAGGATCAGCAGCAATATATTATGGGGGGTGTTAAAGGCACACCATCTTCGACTTTGTGCACACCAATACTATGTGCACCCATTGAAATTTTATGTGCACACCATCTTCGGCTTTGTGCACACCAACACTATGTGCACAGTCTGAGCAAACATAGCTGCAATGTATGTGAACTTGTTGGACGCCGTTGTCGTCTCCTTCATCAGACAAACAGATCGACGGCAAGGCGGCCATGGCCATGCATCGCGAGTCCTCCGATCATCACGTTCCAAAGCACGACGTCTTTGCTCGAAACCCGGCGAAACACCTCCAAAGCTGCTTCAACGCACCCGCATCTTCAGTACATGTCCACAAGAGTTGTGGGGAGGATGACGTTGCCGTGATTGCATAGTTTTTTTTAAAATGAAATACGCGCCTTTTTGAACCGCGTCTTCTACGTTCATTTTCAGGAGAAGTGTTTAACATGAAAGTTGTAGATCTCGACGATATCTACAACTTTCATGTTGAACACTTTTTGATTTAAAGCCGTTTAGGACCCCGATTTGCCCCCGAAAAAAATCACGCGGAACATTAAATGTTCCACGTGATTTTTTTCGGGGGCAAAATCGGGGGCCTAAACGGCTTTAAATCAAAAAGTGTTCAACATGAAAGTTGTAGATATCGTCGAGATCTACAACTTTCATGTTGAACACTTCTCCTGAAAATGAACGTAGAAGACGCAGTTCAAAAGCACGTATTGAGAAGGGGGAGGCGGGCTGCTTCGGCTTTAGTTGGGTGGGGTTTAGAAAACCTAAATTATTAAGGATTATATTTTTGATGGGTGTGCACATAGCCGAAAATGGTGTGCCTTTAACACCACCCTAAATTTATTAATTTTTTGTTTTCTAGATAATAGCATGAGACCAAAGAGAAGGGGTCTAAGGGGATCCGGATTCTCTGGAGTTCGTGCAGGAACTCGAAGGTAGAGTTCAATCCAACGGCGCGAAAAGCCTCCACTCTATAAATACAACGGCTGGACTTCTCGCGCGCTAAAAGACAAAAAAAAAGAAAAAGTTAAAATATTAAAAAATGTAAAATACTCGCCCGTTGAATTTCAATCGGACGAGCGAGATTGCGGGAAATCCACTCTGGAGTTCTCGCACGAACTCCAGAGGATCCGGATTCGGCCTAAGGGCGCTATATTTTTGCTCAACTTTAAAAAGAATATATGTTTGATGTGATAGCGAGTATGAGGCTATCAAGAAAATAAAACATTTTTAAAATATAAAAATGATTGAATTTTCTTAGGTGCCATACATACATTTTATGGTCGCAACGTTTTAGTCCAAACTCACGGGAGCAAAAATGCAGCGTGAAAGAGGGCCTGAATCTCAAATGTCAAAGCCAAGATATATTTTTCTTAAATCCAAAGTAGCATTAATTTGTCTGATTTGCATTTACTCTCTATCCATTTTGCTCAATTACAGATGCTCTGTCCAGAACGTGAATGAATTTCACTCTAGTGTTCATACAGTTTAGGGAATATCCCCCTCCCACAATCAATTGCAGATCCAAGAAATTAGAAATGAGGCTGCATAATATATATTTTTTTAATAAAAAATGAACATAAATAATTTTCAAATTAATTTTGAGGATGCACATAGCTGAATTTGATCTGCAAATAGTAAAAATTTATTTTCAAATAGCAAAATTTTGATCTGCTTATAATAAATTGCAAAGAAAAATGAAGATGTTAATGCCTCTTTAACCCTCCTCTAGTTCCGCCTTGTCCACAACGATTTTCCAAGGACTGCATGACAATTTCCAATATATATAAACAAATGACGGTTTCCAAAAGAGGTTATCATAGAAGGTATGTTTGGCGCGACATATTTGCTCCGCTGTGTTTGATCAAAAACCTTATTTCATAGAATGTATGTTTGGCAAGACAATGATTATGACTGCTACCGAGAAAATAAACAAATTTTTAGCATAAAATGCATGAATTTTTTTATGTGAGATAGGGCGCTCACGACTGCCCCCACAACGCCAAACGAAGCCTTAGAGAGACATCTTTGCCTCGGGCTGTAAATAAGCTGCAAAATTAAAGAAATGAGTTTTTTGCTGCAGTGGAAGATTTTCTTCTTGTTAACTTGAAACAACATAGGCTTCGTTTGGGAGGACTTATTTTCACCGGTCAAGCGGTCATGACCACATGAACCTGAACTTATTTTAAGTTCCGATTCATGCGATCATGACCGCTTGACCGTTGAAAATAAGTCCTCCCAAACGGAGCCATAGTCTTCTTCTGGTGTGCATGGGGAGAGTAATTTCAATTTTTTGTATCACTATTTTTTGTAGTATTTTCTGTGCGGACAGTTTGGGGACCATCTCCAACCGTCATTGATGGCTGCCATCAAATATTGGCGACAACTCAGTGTGGTGCTAGGCATCTCCGTCGTCGCAGAAGAAAATTTTCTAGCATGCATATCATAAAATAGAATTTATAAAGGAGTCCCAATTCTTTTATCTTCTAAAATGGAAGAATTGGGACTCCTTAATTCCCTTTATGCATCACCACTCAGAGCATGTGTCCGAGGGGGAGATTTAGGCTCCGTTTGGGAGGACTTATTTTCAGCGGTCAAGCGGTCACGACCGCATGTACCAGACCTTAATTAAGGATTGGTTCATGCGTTCGTGACCGCTTGACCGGTGAAAATAAGTCCCCCCAAACGAAGCCTTAGGGTCCATTTGGCACTATGATGGCGGTTGTAAAAGCAATAGTTATGAACCCACTTTCACGCCGAGCCTCGTGTAAAGAACGTCGTCCACTTTTATGTTCATAATTAACTTTTTTTCTTGGTGACGGTCATAACCGTTGTCATGCCAAACACATAATTCATGACGACAGTGTTTTTTGTCCAAACTAATTGGAGAACAAATGCCACACCAAACGGATGATTATTCGTAAACACCACGTTCAAGGCGACCACTGCCATGCTTGACCCTTAGATATGAAGGAGAAGACAAAAGAGAGCTAATATTAAGAAAATCTAGTACCTCCCTCTCTTCAAAAAATGTGTAAAAACAAATTTTTTTTAAAAAAATGGTAAAAATAGAGGCCTCAAAGTTACATTTTAAAGAGAGCTTCCCCTTAATATATATAATAATTGACATATATTTCATTTAAAGATATATAAGAAGCAAAATCAAAGGGTAGATAGTTAAAAATCAAGCATAGTTATTTCCCAAATGACTATGCAATTGTTAGACATGAGGGTCCACCTCTATTACCTAAAGACACAATGGACCTACAAGATATGTGGATGGGAGACATCCCCCCCCCCCCCTGCTTTTTTGTGGCCGGTATTCCTTGCCTCTCAATTTCTCCAAAAAGTACGAAGACTAAAGTCGAAGAAAACAAAAGGCAAGATAAATTGAACTCATTATAGCATTGAGCCATT